>JAQIWE010004583.1:0-10632 GCA_034698565.1 Campodea plusiochaeta
TAACTCAAGTGGCATTAGAGAAAACTTATCCGAAAACTGTGGTTTTTGACATGAAATACTAAGACAGAATCTTAAATGTATATTATAACAGAGCAATAATACTTGTGATATAAATATAAAATATAAAAGATAATTGAAATGAAAATAACATTTAGATATATTGATGACTCCGTTGAATGATGCGATGTAATAATACAACAAAACAAAACTCTTACTGTAATTTTTCTCATCAACATTCTTCATTAGAAATACACAACAATTCATTATCAAGTGAAGCTGGAATATTGAAATAAATTAATTACCATATAAAGTTTAAAGTAACATTAAAAAGTTAAAATCTTGTGTAAATGACATGTTATTTACTAATATATTGTTTAGAAAGACGAAGACTGGCAAATCTCACATTATTAATGTACAGTATATATCAAATGGAAATATTGGAAGAATTTAGGATCAGCAGTCGGGTGGTTTAGACCCATTTATACCCACAAACGAGGGCTGTCTTGACCAGATGGTAAGGAATGCGAGGGATGTGAATGTTGTCAAACCGCGTTTTCGACCTACTAGGTCTCATTAGACATCCTAAGCCCTCGCACCTGTATTCCACCCATATTACGGGTCGATTTTGGTGCGACGTTAGCAACGTGCTGGTAATCGTGCAAAGTTGGAAGGAGGAGCGTTAAATGAGGTATTTAACTAAGGATGTGTTTGACTGGAAGCCTATGTGGAGGGATATAAGTCTATTCTTGTAATATTCAGTGTTAATATTAGATATTTTAAGATGTTAATCAACTACTATAATCCAAAAGAAGCAAACATAGTTACACAATCTAAAGGAATTGAGTCGAACCACCCGACTGTTGCGTCAAAATTCCGATAATATTCAGTGCATTATATTTTCATTAATCATGTAAGATTTGCCAGTCTTCGACTTTTTTACCAATTTAATAGTATGCTCATATTCTTCAAAAATTAATGTCATTAATTGTAAATATTATTTACTGTTAGTAAAGCAGATGCTGGTTTGACGAAAACACACTGATCATTTCTCTGAAAGTTCACTTTGATTCGAATATAGAATATGAACTTCATCAAATAATTACTTTTGTTTTCTTTCTCTATAGCAGAACCTTACAGCAGTATATTATCGTTATATAGAAAAAAGTATTGTGTAGAAATAAAGTTCGATCGTTTATATATAAATAATAATTAGTCTACAGAAATGGTATAAGAAAGAAAAGAAATAGTAAGTGATCGATAGTTACATTTCAACTTCATTACATCAGTACAGAATTATTATCAACATGAAATGAAATAAAAGCTAGAAAACAATAAAAAATCTCAAAAACAAAAAAAAAACAGTGGGGTTACTATAAATGATCATGATTCCTGTATATAGTCCTTCCTTACGGGCGCCAAAGATATCTTCGGACTTTATTTGTTACTGGTACTTCTGGTTGTAACTGGTACTTCATATTATTCACATACGCTTTGGTATGGTACATTGAGTTTTGTTGCTGAGTAATGTTTGTTTATTCAACAGCTCTCGACTCCCTGCTCCAAAACAGTTGATGATTTTTACAACGCTTAAGTCTGACCCACTAATGAACTGATCGTTATATTTTCTCATTCCCAGAAAATAAGCAATTTCTTCATTTTCCGTTTCAAAATGATCTGCTGGTTTGTTTAAGAGTCCTCCGCCCAGAATCAACGTTGGGTTTCAGCATAGGAAATCCCATGTTACATCCAAAACTATTTTAATTTTACTTTTTTTTAAAGCAATTATGTAGTATTTGATATCATTGGATTTAGCATGAAGTTTTTTATTCTAATATCGTTCCAAAATTTTAATTAGTATTTCAATAAAATATTTACGGCAAAAAATGCGATGACGATTTTAATTATTTTTTAATCATTGGAATGATACATTAATAGCATAATGAAAAGATATAAGAATGTTGTTTTACATGTATAATCCAAACTGATATTAGTTTTTATGCTACTGTCAATTGTTAAATTACAATCAGTATTAAACAAACTGAACTTTTTGTCTCTACAGGCGGCCAATAACGGGACATTTTTCACAAATATATTTGAATATTACGGTAACGAATGCAATACAAAATGAAAATAACGATTTGAGACCTTACCTGGTGGGTAATACAAATTTCCAATTTTGGCCACTCTGAATTTTAATTTTAGGTGGAGGGCTCTTAATACTACGAAACAAACATCGCCAATTTCACTACATCGGAAAATGAAAAGTACTGAAGTAAATGAAAAGTACATTGTATTATATAATCTAAGTTTCGATAAGAGTGGTGTTTGGCAAGCGATATTAAATAAGTATTGATCAATCCCTGATACTACTTATTTAATGTTACTTGACGAGCCCCTCAAATTCGATAATTTCAAAAAGTCATTATATCATGCATAAAAAATTCCCAACATATTCCTGTGTTATTGATTTATTACAATTACAAAAAACATATACATACAACTGCTCTCAAGGAGTTAAAGACAAATAAGACCAAGTGCCAACTTTCAATGATCAACTTGTACTTTATAAATAAAAAAGAACATGTTGACAATTTAGATTTCTCATTAAACTAATTTTAGATTTTGTAATAATAAAAATATGTGCAAAATTCGTCTAAATAATTGAATGAGCTACAATACATTTCAACTGAAAAATTAACTGGATATTCCTAATTCTGCTATCATTACCAAGGTGCCTAAAAAAATTCCGAAAATTAAAATTATAAAAGCCAATCTAAACATTTCTAATGTAAGAGCAGGTTTTTCCTCGTCATCATCAAACAGTACATTTCTATTTATCAATTTCAAATTATGATTTAAAAGATTTATTCGGAAATCATAAAGTCCACCATTATTAATGACGCCAACAAACTTACTTAAAGAATCTGCTAAAACTGTATGTTTTGTACCGAATACTGCGTTCAATTGTAAAAGAGGCTCTTCAGGCATATGTATAGGAGTAAAATTTAAAAGTGATTTAAGCTTTAGTTCACCAGATCTTTCGAGAATTATCAAACAAGCTTGCTTTGGTTTAATATCTTTTGTGTAACAAGATTTGCCTTGCATATCAGCATTATGTTTTCCATACGATCCTTGAACTTCTTTATCTACATAACTACTACCAAATTTAGTAATTAGAAAATATTCTAAAGCATTAAA
Source organism: Campodea plusiochaeta (assembly GCA_034698565.1). Classification (NCBI taxonomy): domain Eukaryota; kingdom Metazoa; phylum Arthropoda; class Diplura; order Rhabdura; family Campodeidae; genus Campodea; species Campodea plusiochaeta. The sequence goes on from JAQIWE010004583.1 coordinate 3,199, forward strand.
ATCATAATATTCTATATACCACTGATAATCAAATGAATTTAAATCTTCAAGAGATTGAGGATTAACTTCTGGTACTGTGTATAATAAAAATTTAAGAAACTTCCCAGCAAAGGCACTATTGATTATCAAAATATATACCATGGTTAAAACAAATAGAATTTTCAATGGTAAATAAGTAGGCAGTATTCTCAGATCTTTGCTAAGAAAAACTGGGATTAACCAATTCTTAATATCTAATCTCTGCCTTTGAAAGGCTACGAAAATAAGATATATTGTAATTATTGAAAATAAATGGAAAAGCCATACTACTGGTTCGAAAATTCTTAAAAGTGCATCCCATAAATAAACTTGCTTTGGAGCTAAAATATAAAAAGAAATATCTGCAGTATTAAACACAGATGTGTAAGAAGAGTCAAGACTGTTAAAATAGTCGATATAAATTATGCTTCCTAAATTCTCATTCATGCTCAAAATATCCATGCTGATATTCAATGAATAATATTTTCCCATTATCCTAATAATATCTTTGAAAGATTGCTTAACATGATTTGGTGGCTCATTTTTCACTGTGAATTGAAAAAAGTTCCCACTCATCACTGTAGTATCGAAAACTGGAAATGGATTCCGAGATATTTCACCTTCAAATGTCATTCCTTTTACTCCGGTTTTGAATTTCGCGTCATTAAAGAAATCTTCTTGGTACACATTAATTAATGACAAATTCACATTCGGTGAAACAATAATCACATACGGCAAGTCATTAAACACGTCTACCCATAAAGAATCATCATATTTACGAGCTAACCACACCAAATATACATTTCGAAGAGTTGGAAACCGAACATCGTTATCGATATCTCTGAAAATGTTTTTTAGAGACTTCATGGCAAAGTCGGCGCCATCAATAATGTAAATTTTGCAAACGGTATTATCGGGAAACACTTTCCCTTCATGATATCCTTTTATTATGTCTCTTGAACGAGATGAAGTTCTTAATTCCTGAGATGCTCTACTTTTCCCTTTCCGCTTTGACAATTGAATGTGTTTCCTTCTCCCACTGAGTAAATTCGTCGCGTAATTATCACTTAGAAATTTTAAGTAACTTTGTTGTAAAGAAGTAGATGTTGATTCAGTATTCGAGACCCATGAGGTGCTGCAATCGCGAAAATAACGAGTATGTAACTGAGATAGAAAGTTGAACAATAAAACTGACGTCTGATTGTTTTCTTCGTTTTGTGAAGGAATAGGATACATCGCAAATACACAAGAAATAACGAAGACGAAAAGTAATAATTTCTTTAACATTGTCATTATTTTGTAGCAAACTAAATGACACCAATAGATCTCAAATATATTAAGTCAGTTGAGCATAAATGTCTTATATACACTGTCCTTTTAATTGGCTTACAGTATTACGTAGAAAACATAAATACAGGGTGCGCCAAAATAACGGAGTGGAATTTTATACAGTTCATGAGAGCGTCAATAAAGTAAGATACTGTCTACACAGGTTAATTGTTTATGTTGTACACTACAATATAATTATATCGGGTTCCATTTCTATATTTTACGCTGTAATTTTTTCTCGTGGTGTTAAACATATAAAAGTCTAATTATAACCTTACCCAAATGGAGAAATTGAAGGCTCGATATTCCATAAAAACAGAATTAAAAGTAATTGAGGGGTACACACGACTTTTTAATGAAGGAAATCTTAATATGAGTGGGTTCAAATATATCTATACCCTTACATCAGGAAACGAAAAAGGTGAAAAAAAGCACAACACTCGAAATTTGACTTGTTTCAAGGTGAAAAATCGCTAGAGAAATACCCAATCATCTGATCGAATAGCTTAAATGTAGCTGTATGCCATGCCCTTCGACCCCCAAAAAGCCCAGTAGCTCAATGAGCCCGATGAATTTATCAGACTGAAAAAACAACCCGAAATAATCCGTCGGGCCGCTGGTCGTCACTGGTGGGAAACAGTTTTTTTCAAGGAGTTGTTCATGGTAGGAAAATTATAAGGGAGAAATAAAAAAGTAAAATTTAGTAATGGAACCCGATGTTTATAGTTAACAACACAATCAGTCAATTTACGTAGACAGTATGATTTTATTGGACAAAGTACGTTCACAAGAGCCCTATAAAATCCCACTCCGTTATTTTGGCTCACCTTGTATATTGGATTTCTGAGCAATAATAAGTCATGTTAATATATAGAAGTAATAATGATAAATGTCGTTTAGTGACACATTAATAATGTGTAATTATCTCTTCTGTTGGATAGTAATATTACGAGTTTTATCTAAATGTTGTATTACGTAATATAATCCAGAGAAACATATGATACGAACATTGAAAAGTATACACTAATTTTAAGGCAAAGAAAACTATCGATTGCTGTTGTACATTAAGAAAAACTAACATGTTGTACTTCTCAATCAAAAATAAAACTTCTACACTATTAGAAGCCACGAAAAATGATTTTTTTCCTTTTTCTCATTTTACAACTCTTATTTTTGTTAATTACTACTATGAAGGAAATGCAGAGTTACTTTTACTTTTTCGTAAATATACCATGGATACGAATCTGTCGTATATGATCCAATAACCCATAAATTGTTAGAAAGATAATTCACCAGCCTGCATAAAAATTGATGTTTTTAAAATTTTGGGTGTTTCTGAATGTATTTGATGCGCTGATTCCGAAACAGTAATCAGTTTGTCTGTATCACGTCAGGTTGGTTCACAATCAGCAAATTTGTTTTTACCATTTACATAATGTAATTAGCACTGTGTGTAATGAATATGACCGTTAAAAAGGGTAAGTGTTCTAGTCTCATCATCACCAGACATCCTGACATAATTCCCGGTAAATAGTTGCACAAAATTTGATATTGCAATGTGTGCTGTGTGCAGGTGTTGACTAATATATATGGACAGTAATTTGAGAAACCAATCCATTGGTAAGAATTTTAAATTGTTTCAGGTATTTTGACTGAATTATTGTGTTATAGGAGTTTTAGCATTTACTGTGTTCATTTGTTTTTCAGCGTTTTTCGTGGTGAATTGTTGACCTGAAGCTTGTTCAAGATGGCTTCCCGTGGTTGTATTAATAGTCCGGACATATTTTGTTATATTTGCGGGAGTTATGTTGTACAAAAACAGAGACAAACTATAACAGCATTTGTGAAGAATGTTTATGCAGCGTATTTTGGAGTGAAATTGGGTGATCAAGACAAGTCGTGGGCTCCTCATAAAGTGTGTCGGACGTGTGTAGAAGCACTCAGATTGTGGAAATGTGGAAAGAAGAAAGCTTTGCCGTTTGCCATCCCTATGGTTTGGAGGGAACCTCAAAATCATATTGACGACTGCTATTTCTGTGCATTTAAAGTTGATGGGTTCAATACCAAAAATAAGCAGGGTATTAACTATCCTGAAACAATACAATCAGCCATACGACCAGTTCCACATGGTCCTGACCTACCGATCCCAACTCCACCAGCTTGTCTTAAAGATGTTCATTCAGAAACAGATTCTGACGTTTCCTCGCCTGGTGATGATATGGACTTCGAAGGTGACGTTTCAAGTAATGAACCTCAACTATTTTCACAAAAAGAGCTTAATGACCTTGTTCGAGATTTAAACTTGACTAAGGAATCAGCAGAACTTTTAGGTTCGCGACTTAAATCGAAAAATTTACTGTCGTCAGGAACAGTGTTTTCATGGTACAGACATCGTGAGCAAGAATTAGTTCCCTATTTTTCAGAAGAAGGATCACTGGTGTATTGCAGTAACATACCTGAACTTGTCACATATTTTGGTATTGAATACGACCCTGCAGATTGGCGTCTGTTTATCGACTCATCGAAGCAAGGTCTAAAAGGGGTCCTCCTACACAATGGAAATAAATATGCATCTATTCCCATTGCCCATTCTGTACATTTAAAAGAAACTTACGATAACGTGAAAGTTCTTCTAGATAAAGTACAGTATGAACAACATGGGTGGTTAGTCTGTGGAAATTTCAAAATCATCGGAATCATGTTAGATCAGCAGGGAGGTTTTACGAAAATGCCATGTTTTTTGTGTGAATGGGACAGCAGGGCACGAGGTGAGCACTACGAAAGGAAAGATTGGCCTCCCAGAACTGCTCTTATACCAGGTTCCAAAAACATAAAGTACGAGCCAATGTTAGATAGGAATAAAGTTCTTTTACCACCACTTCATATTAAACTTGGACTAATGAAACAGTTTGTTGCAGCTCTCGACAAGGAAGGAAACTGTTTCAAGTATCTCTGCTCTCAGTATCCATCCCTTTCACAGGAGAAACTCAAAGCTGGAATTTTTGTTGGACCGCAAATTCGAAAACTGATGTTGGACTCAAAGTTTGAAGATTCCATGATTGAAAAAGAAAAGGATGCCTGGGTTGGATTTAGGAACGTTGTTTTCAATTTCCTGGGAAATAATAAAGATCCTGAGTTTGAAACGATCGTTAGTGACATGTTACAAAAATATAAAGCGCTTGGTTGTAATATGAGTGTTAAAGTACATTTTCTTATGTCTCACTTGGACTATTTCCCAGAAAATTTGGGTAGTGTTAGTGAGGAACAAGGGGAACGCTTCCACCAAGACATCAAAGAAATGGAGAAAAGATACCAAGGCCGGTGGAATGTGAATATGATGGCAGATTACTGTTGGGTGTTAAAAAGGGAATCACCTGAAGAATCGAATTACTCCAGAAAATCAAAACGCCGTAAGTTTAAGTCTGAGTGAACCTTAAGACAGTGCTACTATGTCATATATTTATTACCATTACAAACATGTCATATATTCATATATCTTCTATGTACTAGACGTAAATACAATTGTAGTTTTGAAGAAAATAAAAGAAAATTAACCAATAAATCGCTTTTTTTTGTCCCTCATTTGTGGGAAACTCTGACGTGATACAGCCAAAAGAAGGACATTTCTGAAATCAGCATAAAAAACTGAAACTAGTTCACCTATCATTTTCAAAACATCATTCAAAAAATTTTAAAATGCAGGCTGGTTAATTGATCAATTATAATTGATAGAGCTTTAATTTGATGACAGAGTCAAGTTTCGAGGTCAAACAGTTTTTCACAATATCCAAGACGCCACCTCTGCCTTACAGTTGGATTACATTTTGTTAACCTACTTGCAAAAACAGTAATAAACCTAATGTAATAAAATCTGAAATATTGAAGTAAGCTTAAAATAAAAATTATGTGAAAGAGATTTTTTTTGTCTGACAATATATAGTTTGATAATAATCTGTGAAGTATTGGGGCAGCTACGGCCTTCCCATAAAAAACAACCTGAGACCATAGAAGAAGACAAATTTCAGAAAGTCAATGTTTTCTTGGTTTCTCAGCAAAATAGTGAAGAAATACATAATTCCACTATCAAAATCAATATTCCTAAAGAAATACCAGAAATTAAAAATATAATTAAAAGCCAATCTAAACATTGCGAGTTTAAGAACAGGCTTTTCCTTCATCAGGAAACAGTTTCTTTCTGTTTTTTAATTTCAAATTATGATTTTCAAGACTTACTCTGAAATCATAAATTCTTCCATTGTTAATAATACCAACAATTTTTTTAAAATGGTATGTCTTGTGCCAAATACTTTAAATTATGCAATTGATAAGTCAGGCATATGGATATAGGAGGGAATTTTAAAAGGATTTCAATTTTATTTCACCAGATCTTTCAAGAGTTATTAAACAAGCTTGGTTTTCTTTAATATATTTTGTCTAACAAGCTTCCCCTTCTACAACATTATGTTTTCCTGTCATTTTTTGAAATTCTTTCTTTACATAACCAATACCGAATTTAAAAGTGAGAAAATAACTAGAGTATTAAAATCGTTATACTCTACATGCCATTGATAACCATATAATTCTAAATCTTCAAGAGTTTGAGGGACAGCTTCTGGTACTGTATGTAACAAAAAATTCAAACTTCCCAGCAAATACGCTATTGATTATGAAAATATATACCATAGTTATTACAAATAACATTTTCAATGGTAAATGTATTGGTAATATTCTGAGATCTTTGCTAAGAAAAACTGGTAATAATCAACTCTCAATATCTAATCTCTGCTTTTCAAGAGCAATGAAAAAGAGATATATTGTGAGTATAGCACAAAAATATGGAAAAGCCATAAAACTGGTTCGAAAATTCTTAAAAGTGCACACCATAAATAACCTTGCTTTGGAGCTAAAATATAAAATGAAATGTCTGCAGTTGTAAATACAGGTGTGCAAGAAAATTCTAAGCTACTAAAATAATCGACATAAATTTTGGCACCTAAATAGTGATTCGAACTCAAAATATCCATGCTGATATTAGCTGAATAATATTCTTCCATTATCCCAATGATATATTTGAAAGATTGCTTAAAGTTTTTAGGTCGCTCATTGATAACAGCAAATTCAAAGATTTTCTCACACGTATTGAAAACTGCAAAAGGATTTCGAAATAATTCACTGTCAAATGTAATTCCTTTTACTCCATTTTTGAGCATTGAATAAGAATAAAAAGTTTTTGGTAGACGTCAATTCTAGGAAATTTCGAATTCGGTGAAACAATAATCACATGCAGTAAGTCATTAAACACGTCTACCCATGAATACTCGTCATAAATTCATGTTAACCATACCAAATAGACATTTCTAAGAGTCGGAAACATAACTTCGTCATCGAGATCAAGGGAAATGTTTTTTGGCGAGTTCATCTCATCATCACCATTTATAACGTAAATTTTACAAACGGTATTAGCATGAAGAATTTTTACACTGTGACGTCCTTCTGCTATGATTTGCACGTTTGGGGTTCCTTATTATTCCTTCTTAATTTTACCCCTTCCTTTCCGTTTTGAAAACTGAATGCTTTTACTATTTTCAGAAAGGAAATTCGTTGCGTAATTGCCACTTAGGAATTTTATGAACCTGCGTTGAAGAAGAGTTGATTTTGTTTCACTATTCAACACCCAAAAGGTGCTGCTATCGGGAAAATAACGAGTATGTAACTGAGATAAAAAGTTTAACAATGTAACAGTTGTTTGATTGTTCTCTTCATTTTGGAAAGGGGTATGATAAATTGCAAAAACACAAGAAATAACAAACAAAAATAATACTTTCTTAAACATTGTCGTCATTCCGTAACTAAATAATAGACCTCAAATAAGTCAGTTTAATATGAAGGTCTTGTATAAACTGTTCTTTTAATTGCCATCCAATATTACTTGGCAGCATAAATATAATTGGGTTTCTGGAAAGTGGCTCACACCATAAAGTATGATCAGGAGTAGCGCTAGGTTCTTCCCCGACGGGGGGGGGGGGGGGGTCCATCTTCCCCGAGAGGGGGACACCATAATAATAAACTTTTATTAATGACCGTTCA
>JAQIWE010004584.1:0-10631 GCA_034698565.1 Campodea plusiochaeta
ATTATCAGTTGGCGGTTGTCAGAAACACCCTTGATGGGTTAAACGGTTAGAGTTCTTATGATGGGAAATTCACTATACCAGCTCATTGATTTAACTAGTAAGCTACCATCGTTATCACCTACCTCATCCGCAACTGAGCCAATATGAGATGAGCTCAAAATCAGTATGTGATCATTAAATTAAGTTTTCATCGTACTAAAACTGCAGTACAGTATAACAAACTAATACATAACATACACCAATATTAAAGAACAGCATTTTAGTATTATCGTAGACGCTGTTGACCAAAGAAGCTAATCACCATCGCTTTTACTAGCAAATTTGACATTTCTTTCATTTTCAGTGTTTGATGGGAACAATATAGGTATAACTTCCGTATTGAGCTTCAGTTTTCTACGATTGTTTTGCTTACTTTGTTGCAATTTTAATAACTGAAAACATAATTTAATGATCGCATACTGATTGTGAACTCATCTTATATTGACTCATATTAGCTTACTCAAAGAGCTGGTACATCAATATGACAGGTGCCAAGATGTTGAAACTAGATCAGATTATGTATGAAGACAGTCAGCTCATCTTTCTGAAATTCTTACTCACAGATCACTGCAGCAGTATCTTGAACAGGTTTCGAGAAACAAAATTTTACTCGTTCTTTCTTGTCTGGCCCTTGTTTAAGCCTGCTAACTGGGCATACTGTAGTTTTTACCTTTTTTGTCGATCCACTAATCATAAATAAAAAAAGTAATAAAAAAAACTTAGAATTTTAGGAAAATTTTGCATCTTTAACAGATACTGCTAAGTTTTACTGATTTTTTAAAGATCCTTTTATTATTTTGAGATATATTTTTTACAAGTCGAAGTTATAAAGGAGGAAAGTAGAATTCACTGTAAAAGTAAACCACCTTCACATTTTTTGTAATTTTTTCATTAAAAAATTATCAATCGTTTAATTATGTATTTATAAGTTTGGTCGCCTATATCTTTATCTCAAAAGGATGAAGTTACAAAATAACTTTTATCATTTATATATTTATCCTAATAAATAAATTTAAAAAGTTCAAATGATCGGAGTACGGTGATTGACAGTTCGAGACCATGTTAAATGGTGATATCAGAAAATTTCAAGTATCATTCATTATCGGTTATTTTATACATTTCAACGATTATATTCGCAAATAAATTGGAACGTATTTATTTCTCTAAAGGATACGACGTCGAATGTTCTGGAAATCATGGATAATTTGTTCATGGAAATCATAGATAAATTAGGAAGTTCGCGGATTTGTATCTTGTGAAGGAAATGTAGTGTTAAATCATTCTATATTTGAGCAATAAATGCCATCACAGGAACCCTGGAGGTGGGGGAGTCAGTCACCCCCGCTGGTAAAAATCGAAGAAGGCGACCCCCCCCCCCTTACCAAAAAAGATTTCCGGCGTCCAAGCGCCATCAAATCTTTATTATTTTTTCTTTATAAATTAACTTACTATTAATATTCTTGCTGATTCTTCAAAAAGATAATTTTTGAGTAAGTGAACAGTGTCCTTTAGTTATACATATTCTCATACTTTAATTATTATTTTTCAATTGTTTCATAATACTGCAGTTTTAAAATTGTGAAGAATCGGCGATTGGGCGGGCGAATGCCTAATTTGGGGGGGGGGGGGCTGTGCCCGCACTTGGCTAAGACACTGATTTGTTTACTATTTAAATAACTGTATTTTGGAGATTAACAGAGGTAAAATGTCATTAAGGAATCACTTTTAAATTGAGATTTAATTGAGACTTTTGTTTACTACAGTATTCAATTACTTTTACTACAGCAATTTCTATGAAAAATAGTAAATATAGCAGAAACGCACATTAAAGCGAACCCATAAAAATATATTCACATTTCCTGTAAAACTTGGAAAATATTTTTAAACCAGTTCTATTTTTTTAAATCACAATTTAATAATATAAAAATTACAAATTAATATGCTTACTTATCTGAAAACTGTTTGTATAGAAACGGGCAAGAATCAGACTTTTGGGTGCTATCTAGAAAACATGCGCTGTATTGGTCTTCGCGATAACCTGTCATGTGTGCCAGAACATTTTGTAAAGTATTATAGTTAACCTGAAATAAATTTTTTTTAATTAAAACAATTCTATTTTTTTTTGTTTTGTTTTGTTTTGCTCAATGTATTGAGTAAAAGTTCCATTATTCACGTATAGTTAAGAGCTTTCTAGGATAATAAAGGATAAAAACTTTCATGCAAGGAATTTTTAAGATGTGGGTAATACAATGTTTGGTCATCTGAATAGCAGCTTTGTAAAAGTCGTCATTTTGGAAAATGAATTTTTATTTTAAATAAACAACTTCTGAAAAGGCACAAGTTTTGATATATTTCAAATATTCAACAAATAATGATCTTCCTTATAAAAAAAACTTTCATGTAAGATTTTATTTTGGATACAGAATTAAAAATAAAAATGTTCTCTAAGAAAGTAAGATATTTTTTTTACTTCCAATTGGTGTTATTATTATTAAGAGAGTATTTTGGTTATTTTTTTATGTCGTTTTAGAAACATTTCACGTCACTATAATATTATATAAATCGAACATCAAAGGAATTTAGGGAGCACAAAAAATATTCCTAATATTATTGACGAATGCTGACAATACTCTTACACGTTTTAACTGAATTATGATATTTTTATTAACTTAGATTTTATTCCTGCCGGTAATAGGGAAAGTTAAAGAAAAATAAACTTTCTCTGTTTTGACATTTTTGCTCGATTGAGAGAAAATTATTGTATTGTGGCAATTTGACCCACAAAGGTGCCTCCTTTGATACTCAAAAGACATTTGAATTTTCTTTAATTATTTGTCAGAACAAAGCACATTCATTTTAGTTACAATCTCTAAAAAAATATGCATTTTCAGCTTTCCACCATTATGATTTTTGCAGTTAAAAAGCGAAGATATTTTTAACAGTACCTTAACATAACCGTCCAATTTAATCGCTTCTTTTTCTTCCATAAATTTTGAAGTTTTAGTAAATGCTCTTTTATACTGATTTCTTGATACTGAATCTACACCAATTATTAATACACTGAGTGGTCTGTGAGAACCTTTAATTTCTTTACTCCATGTTTTACGAAGTAATTTCTTCTTTACTCTTTCTTTAGATATTGGAATGAAAGCGTAAATATTCTTATATATTTCATCAGATTTGTTGAAACATTTTACTCTGATAAATTCTTCTGAATTAAGAGTAATAGATTCATTGAATAAAACTTGAGGACCAACATATCTGCAATAGAGCACATCATGAAATTAAATTAAATCATACTTTACATTCCTCAATTACAAATTCTATGATTCACAGATACATTAATGAATGTTTAAAGCCTGCTCCACAAAATATTAATGAATTTAAAAAAAATGATCATTTCAGTGACAGAGGAATCTTTATATAACATCAATCGTAAATATGTATATAAAAATCAGTGAATATTTTTTTATGTCAATACAAATAAAATCTCCTGAACATTCATCTACCTCATCTTAAAATATTAGCTCATCAAAACACACAAAAAACTCACAACTGAAATTCTGTATAGTGACGGATAGTAAACTAAAAAAATGCAACATTCTAAAACTTTTTTGTAATACAACTAGAGTAACATTAGAACTCTCTGTGTGCATATTTGTTTTACATTTATGTTTTCATATTACATGTTGAGAACACATGGAATAAGAGTACAGCAAACTTAGAAATTAGTACTACTGTACATGAAAGATTTAGACAAAATAAGTATAACACATTCATATAACGATAGTATGGATTCGACAAAAATAATAATATAACAGTAATACATTTTGATGGAAAAACATACGAGTATCATTTAGCAGAGTTAAAAAATATCAAAAGGAAAGAAATATACTGTAATATGAGTACACTCAAAATCTTATTTGTCAATCACCGTGTAAGGTATAGTATGAAGCGAAATTTAGAATGTATACGAAAACAATCTTTTGGATCATACAGGTATACATATCATTTACCAAAGTGATCAGGTTACTTGAGTTTTTGGTTCACAGAGTCGTTACTCACTTAATGGATCATACTAATTATATTTAACCAGTTCCATTTCTGAGCACAAAATTATTTAATGTCGTGCGAAAAGAAAACTATTACCGCGAAGAGGAGCTAATATACTTTATCCGAAATCTTACGGACCTAAACCGTTTAACCCATCAAGGGTGTTTCCGACATTCCAACAATTAATAATCCTTTTTGACTTATTTGTTTTCTTTGACCAGCCTGCGAATTGTATAGATAACACAATTTGAACCACCCAAACAAGTGGTCAACAATGGGTTTCCCTGTCAAAACAGTTTGAAAACAGAACCAATTTAGGTCCGTAAGATATTGGAAACACTGTAACATCTAAATGCGATTTTTGAACTGAACCAGAGAACATTTAACAATAACAGAAGAACTAGTACTAGTATTAAACTATTTTAAGCGCAAATATGCAAACGTTATCTAAGTACACTGTAATATAGCCTAGAGTAATTTTATACTTGTATCTTACTTGAATTATAGATTCTGACCTATAGCGTTATAAACTCAACTACTATACACTTTACAATTCAATTACTTTAAATTTTTACCTGCTTTGAGAATCCCAGTAATCGCCGTCTTTTTCTCTATCAGAATTTATTCTTTCAAACTCTTGGTATTCACATGTAACTTCTGATGTACTATTTATATTGTAATTCTTGAAAGTGCTTTCATCAATATACAATCTGTTTCCCTGTGAATGAGCAATTTGCAAATAAAAAAATAAGTAAACGATTTTGAGTTTTTACGTCATATTTTGATTTTATAAACAGAAAAATCTTCCAATACAAAAGGAAGATGCCCTGTAATAAAAGGAGGATTTATAATCTGATGACAAAACCAAATTAGTGTAACGAAATTCCCATAATTTTTATGTTTTCTATCATTTTTTATATTTTTATTTATAAAAATTATATTGATTAATCACATATTTTGCAAGTGGAGTTTACCAAACAAATTCTGAAAAATTACTACATGACCAAAAGTCTCAAAACAAAGTGTTCTGCATAACAATTTATGAAATGATAAATAATTGACGCACTGTTTTCCTTTTGAAAATTATAGTAATGACTCGACACGCGATCCCCCCCCCCTCCAAATTACTATATGGAACCCAATTATTTCTCCAAAACTCGATTCAAGTTGATCCAATAGCAATTTGCAGTTGAACTTTCAATAGAATGAAAGTTTTATTTCCACAATAATAAAGTGTGCTTTCGAGGCCGAAGTAATGAAGATAATTATATCTACAAATTGCAAAAAAATGAAAATTTGATAACTTTTAGTTCTATCCAGATACTTCTCTACTTTTCCTGACAAACATCACCTACTTCAACTTTAACAAGTGAAGGTGTCCTGTCGCATAAATATATTGGTTTTCTTCTTCTAACTGTGTCTATATAATTGATGGATCATAAGGGTCGTAATACGGAATTTTACATCCTTCAGTTTCAATAAGATATCTTTCACTGAAGTAATTATTGCTCTTATTAGTTATAAATATATTCAATCTCTCTGGAAAAAATATATAAAGATTTATTATTAAGTGACAAAGAGAAGGACTCACACTGTGTTACAATATTCTGTATCTACAGAGTAGGTTAAAAAAGACCGTACCGATATCAAGACCTTATAACTTTGGAACCGAAAGTGATATCAACATGAAAATCACACCACGTTGTAGAACTTGTAACGAGCTTTAATATGGTGTATAACATGTGCATATTTATATTAAAAATTGTAATGACAATTGAACTTTTAAAAAGGGCTTTAAAAATTCGTTGTCCATTGGTATCTTATGTATTTTATATGAGTCCTCCCGTATAATTACTAGTTCTAAAGATATTTTTACATGAATAACTTCTTGATTGATGTCTCATATTAATGAGTTATTGAAAACCAGTTGTGGCGCCACATGTATGACCGGGAGGGCATGCGCCCTTCCTCCATCGGACAGGTCTGGACCCCCGTCGGACGAGAATTTTTATTCGTCGGAAAATAGAAAATAACTATATATCTTGAAAATAATAATTAAAACTAAAAAATTTAGAGAAAGAATGCCAGAAATTGGAGCAAAATATCAGTAAAAATGGTTTAAAATAAGTTGTTTTTATTTACTATACTTTTTTGAAATTTTCCTTGCTCGCGCCAACCATGGTGGCACTACACGCTCGGGAATTGACAGTGGATTTTTATTGGCCCATTATAAAAATTATGAATGTGACAGTATACTCGTATTATTAAAAATCAAATAACATACTTTGATAAATTAAATAAAGTTCATTATAATTGTTTGAAGAAAAAGAAAATAACAATATATAGGAGAATTTTGAATTACAGAAAATAAAAAAAGAAAGAGAGATAATATATATGATAATTTAAGAACTTTACGACATTGAGTTCATAATAATTATTATTGTATTTTAATTAAATATATTTGATTACTGATTGATTATATTCTTACCGCTATCTCTATGTTGAACATTATTTCCTTTTTGTTTAGTAAATATTTCAGAAAGATTACTCAAAGTTTGTAATATTAAAATTATTAGTAATATTTTCAGAAAATACTTTAATTTCTTCCTAAAGTAAGCACGTAGCATTCTTCTTTTTGACATAACAATCTGTAAAATGTAAGTGAAATTGTGGATGATCAGACAAACTACAGTTAAAGGGTTACTTGCTGATAATGAATTTACTGTTTTCTGTGATTTTCTTGCACCTTATATCATTAAAGAATTTTTGCAAAAAGTTTCACATTTTTTGACCCAACGGATCCAGAGATATTTCTGTTTAAATAGTCGATAGATATTTCACAAGGTAGCAAAAATCGACCTACTTAATTTCGCTGCCTTGCGAAAATATGCAAATTATTCGCTGAAAAATACATATCAGAACACATATCTATTAGGTAGTAGCAAAACCGACTTAAAAATAATGCAAATTAATCATTTTATTCATATATCAGCAGTTGTCTTGTTTTGGGCCACGTTTGCTCCGCTACATTACAGCTTATTTTCTTTCATTTCCTAAGGTGAATAAATGAAATGTTTTAACTGACTACTTTACATTGGAAAAATATAGTCCTTTGCATAGCTTCTTATATTTAATAATCCTAAGGTGAATATTTCCACAACCGGTGATTTATGGGAGGTAAGAAAAATAATATGAGCTACTTATATCAAGAAGACTAATATTATGTTATAATATCAGAAAAGTCAATTTAGCTGCAGGTACCCCTTTAATGAAAAAATACAAATTTTCAAGATTCGAAAGAATAATTGCCAATTTTTTAATATGAGTTAATATATTATGCTTATTCGTGGTTTCGAAACCTCTCGATTTCAGCAGGAACGTTCTAAGCTCCCATCATCAACAATCTATAGTGTTGCTGGCGAGCGAGCCCATAACTGAGCTCAAAGCTATAGCTCACCCATTTAGACGAGCCGAGCTCGAGCTTTACCCGGTGTAGTTTTTTTCAGCGGGAGTTCACGTTTTCTAACACGCAAGTCCCGTTTCACTTTCTTTGTTCTCTATTGTACTCGATTCTCAAGGGACCTTTAATCTTGTTGGAAATCGGGACTTCCCGCTGAAAAATAATGGGCCTTTAAGCCCGAGCAAGCTCCATAATTTTTTCAAGATGTTTTATTATTATTTAATTGTGATCGTTATCATTTCATGTCATATATCAACGATAGATAAATGTAAAGGTACATTTAACTTGTGTTTTAAAACCAGAATTTTAATAAAATAGTTATAAAGCTTATTTTCACTCAATAGAGTGCTTCCGTTTCCGCAGAGCGAGCTTTAGACGATATCAAGCTCGGTCACGAGCCGAGTTCGAACTGCAGCTATTATTAATGAGCCAATCTTTAGATGCTTCAATAGATCGCTCGAGCTCGCTCGCTTGTATCACTAATTAACACCAGAATCTTGAGTCACCTCTCAAAACAGTGCTGAAAATCCCGATATTATATTAAATGGGTAAGAAAGTCTAAGACTGGCAAATCTCACACGATTAATGTAAATATCAAATGGAAATATACTACTCTGACCATTACAGGAATTTAGGCGCCACGTCTTTGACTTTCTTACTAATTTAATTGTATAGCTCATATTCTTCAAAATTAATGTCATTAATAATTGTAAACCCGATATTCTAGTTTTGACTTTTTTTATATAGAATAGTCACTATGAATTGTGATATAAGGAGAAAGCAAAAAGTTCACTCATAAGTTTTTTTTTTTTTTTTTCAGAAACTAGCAATTTTCTACAAATGCCCCTTCATTGAATCTAAAATACTTCACAAAGTTTCACATACAGTATCAATTTAATTCAAATGATGAAAAAAAAAATTGGGATATATTTTTTTAGGAAACATATTAAAGATCTAGAATAAATGCATATATTCACGCTACTATATCACTGCAAACGCTTAAATAATATTTCCTATCATAAATCAATCAACAGAACTTACTTTTTACAGTTTTCACAAACAAAAACGTAGCATAATTGTTTTTTTTAGTCTAGCCTGAAAATATGGTCGTGTAACATTAATTCCAGAACATACTTTTTACTGTAATGCTATACCCCTTTTAACACATGCTGTTTTTGCAAGGACACAGCTAGTACTTCAATAACAACTTTATATACTTTTCTGCTTGTATTGTTATTTTCATCTACATAGTTATTGTTTTTATATACGTTAAAATATTTTTATAATTGAAATTATCAAAATAATGTAGATAGTACAGGGAGTTCTTATACAAAAATTGTAACGTTGTAATAAATCCCGACTAGCACATAATTTAAATTCCTTTGGATTATCAAAAACTCATCATTACATATATTTTACAGAGCAGATCTCGGGGTGGGTATTTCTTTTCTCCTGTTCATTCTTTTTATATACCAGGTATGAAGAAGTTATACTACAATATTTCTACTGTACTTTAAGTAATTTATTTAGTAAATAATATGCAAAGTAAAAGCAGAAATAAAAGGGGAGGGACAGGGACATAGAATCACACGTATCATTATTAATAGGGATGGGGCATGGCAATTAAATGGACAGGGGGTTAATTGCCATTATTTTGGATCAGAATGGAATTGGGCTGGGCAGACTCTGATCGGATAGCCCTAGGCAAAGGAACTGAGAGCATATTTAAAATAAAAAGGGACTGCATAATTTAGTGAACTGAAATGGAATACGAACTAGTAATTTACTTTACTGACAGAAGAACGACGATGACCGAACACAGAATGAGAATAAGACTTTACAGTGACCAAAGATAGAATCAGAAAACCCAAGAATTAGGGGGGGGGCAAGGGTATTTATACACGAGGGGGCGGAGAACGCCTTCTCCCCTAATTTCAAACAACTTTAATGAGAAAAACAGACACATTTGGGCCAACGGTTTCGACCAGATGTGGCCAAACAAGGAAAAATAGCGTCACAAAGGACGAAAACTAACTTTGAAAGAAATAAACTTAAAAGGGAAATAATACAGAATAAAGTACGTTAATTAGTTAATGATAAAATCATTACAACGTGGTGTAATATTCGCGAAATTATCTATTACATATGTTTGCAAAAATTTCCTCCAAACTGTATTTTTCGTACTTTAATAACTACGGTATTCATTAACTTATTGTAATAACGGTACATACACTCTAAGTTTCGAAAACCAAGACCACAACAAAACCGAGATCAGTACCATTAGGTTCTTACAAACGGTGTATTAACGAACGTTTAAAATTGTTCGTTTTGTGTCTCAATCTCGAAACTTTCCAAGTATACGGTTCATGTGAAAAGAGACTATATGAGACAAGAGCTCGTTCAAATTACCATGACTCTGTTCAAGTTTCGGTGCTGTAGCTGGTATCAGCCTCCTCTTATGTTGTCGATCTCTATTTCTTTCAGGTATTGCTTTTTTTTATTAAAAATATATCTAGTTAAATAAAATTGGTAAAACTTTTGTTAATCATATGGAAAGCAACCACTTTAATAATAATGCTGTATATTTAAAAAAAAAACAGAATTAACTCGTTACCTTGGTGCAAAAACTGACTATGTCCAATTTGCAAAATTTTACAGGAGATCAAAAACAAACTTTCAAAGGACTTGTAAAATCAGGTTTTCCATAATTTACCATTAATTTGAGTTGAATATATTCTTTAGGTGTTTCTTTATATTCATGACTTTTTACAGCATCATATATTGACATTCAACCCTATTTTAGTACTACAAAAATCAATAACATGGACATAATCAGTTTTTGCACAATATATTGCTGAAGTTCATTGCTCAGATAAACAAGTTTATCAGATTAACTTGGTACAAAAACTGACTATGTCCAATTTTCAAAATTTTACATGAGAGCTAAAAACAAGTTTTCAAGGGGTCTATAAAATCAACTATTCCATAATTTAAAATTAAGTTGACTTCTAAATATTCTTTATGTGTTTCTGTGTGCATGTGATTTTTCTACAAATCATTTGTTAAGTTTGGAGGGACT
>JAQIWE010004585.1:0-10631 GCA_034698565.1 Campodea plusiochaeta
TCTACAACTCTACAGGGTCAAAGGTCAGGTAAAGGAGTGGCACAATATTTGCCTTTGTGTACAAGGAAGTTCAGAAAATGTTTCTGATTTGTGTTCGTGGATATTTGTACTGTTTGATAACAGGGTTTTACTGTAATTTGTGACATGGAATGTTTTAAGAAAAGCAGCTTTAAAAATTCTTTGGCAAAAGGGTAATATATTTTTTAGCTTCATAAAGACAAATTTAATTAAGTGCACTGTGGACAATGTGCAACCAGTACAGTTCAAGAATTTAATCAAAGATAATTATAAACTACGTACTTGCATAAAAATGTAAATATCCAATCAAACAAAGCTATGTTAATATGTTTTTTTAGTATAGAAATAAAATACATTTTCCAACAGTTTCAATCATTAAAGTTGATCATCAGATAGCAAAATGGTACAAAATATTTATATTTTAGAAACGTATAAAGTAAATTTCGATTCTGATAAGATGGAGTCGAGCTGTCGACTAAACTCGTAGGACCGACAAATTGTGATCGTAATATAACAGCATCGAAACGAAACTGTAAAACCTTTGCCAGTTCAGTGCAGCATGACATAATACATCACTTTATCACTAAAACTTTCATAATTATCCTACTCTGATCATAGATACTTTAAGCTGATTCTATAAAAATTAAACACAATTTTGAGTCCATGAAATTTATTACATTCTATTCAAAGATAAAACAGAATAAATGATTGCAACATAATTCTTTTTGCTTCTCCCTGTTCCTTTTTCGTCATTCCTTCCTATCCTCATAAGTGGATTTCACAATGGCACAACCATTTTCCTATAATACTGACACATAACTGCATCGGGGTCAAATTACGGGTCACTCTTGACCCGTTACACCAAACAAAATATTTGAAGAGCGAAAAGCAAACTTTAAGATGAGGATGAGAGTTCGAACTGAGCACGTATTACTTTGGGAAAAGTAATCACGATGTAAACATTCTTTAGCCACGAATCAAAAGTAACTGATGATAGTAACTATCAGACGAGGGGTTTGTAAGTCAAGTGCATCTAAAGCTGTTGTAAGTCTCTGTAAGTTCGTTAAGTCATTGGAAATCCCACTAACTCGCAAGTTAATGAAAGTTTTTTGCAAATGAAGTGGATGTAGGTTTTTGTAAATTATATGGAAAGTAAATGAAATGTTTTTAACTGACTACTTTACATTGGAAAATAAATTCAGATCAAGAAAATTTTCGTCTTTTTCCAATGTAAAGTAGTCATTTAAAAATATTTCATTTATAATATAGTCCTTTGCAAAGCTTCTAATAATTTCATTTAAAAATATATAATTTTTTTTTTTTTTTTTTGCATAATTTCTTGCATAATGACCATTATAAGTTTTTGAAAACAAAATTAAGTTTTAAAAAGTAATTATAAAGACTTAAGTTTCGCATAAATTTTCATGTTTGATATAGAGTTTTCTTATAAATTTCCACGTTTGATGTAAACTCATATCAAACTATGTACAAAATATTTTTAAATGAAGAAATATTTTGTAAAACTGACGATATTACATAAATGGAATTACATTTGAAAAATAAATTACGAACAAAATTTTTTTTATTGTAAAGAGGACAGTTGATCATTATTTTTTACCTTGTATTACATTAAACTTTAATAATAATTTTAATTCTGAGTTTACATTTAATTTGAAAATTACATGGAAAACTCTTGGTTACTCTCTGAGATTTGAGCCTCTGAGATTTGAGCCTCTATAGAAAGGAGGAATGATCTCAACAATTTCCTATGTAACAATATATTATCATTTGTAAATTTTTATAAGTGGTTGGAAATTGTAATTTGCAATGAATTTGTAAGTCTATACAAGTCCAATAGAATTATTTCAAAATCCCAGGGACTCTTCGATAGAGAGTGAACAACCCCTCAGTACCAAATTACCTGAGATTTAATTTTGTCTAACTGTTTGGAAATTTCGTCTTCTTCCTGGTAAATAAATGTATTGTAGGTGGAGATATGGTCGTTGAATAATGTTCTTAGGTCATTAATGAAGACATATTAATGGCTCTTGAAGGAATTTTTAGAGGAGGGTTCAACATTTTTTCGAGGGGCAAATCGTGATTCGGGTTGAATAATTTAAATGGAGAAGAATTTTCGGTAATATTTATGGGAAATTATAATTTCTGAGGTTATTACCATAATAGGAAAATATTGCTCAGAGCCAGCTTGAAATATTTGAAGAAAGAAAAAGAAAGTATAAAAAATATGTTTATTTACAGAAGCTGTAATGAAATTACGCCTGTAGTATATTATTATTATTAAAGAGAATATCAGGACACAAAACTGATTAGTTAAATAGAAATTTTATTAACTATATTTCAAAATGTTAACTTATAACTCTTGCTATTTAATATAGTTAATATTCATATCAGTGTTTTCCTTCAAATTATCATTCTTTCTTCTTCGGAGAAAACTGTTTTTAATAAAATTATTATATTTTTATTCTGATTGCTACAGGTTATAGCACTGTCTGTAAAGCAGCAAAATTACTTCGCTCTTTTCAAACTTCCGTTAAAATTTTGATTTTTCGTGTGACTTTCAACGAAAAGCAAGGAAAAATAATATCAATTTCAAAATAGTGTACGAAGTTACTTACAAAATTCGAACTTCCAGAAAACAAAATGAAAAAACTCGACTTAAATGTACAGAATATATTGTACTTTTATATTCTTAAAACTATGGTGTTATCCCTGGTCAGTTTTACAATATAATTTTTTTAACTTCAGTAATAATTATATTAAATCAATGGCTCATAAAAATTTCTATAGCAATAAAATATTTCCAAAACATCAATCGCCACATTATCTTATACAGCTGTGAACAAGAATGACCTTAATTAATTCCAAACATGCAAAAAATCTTCACTTTTGATCTTGATACTAGTGATATTTTAAAAATATTCCTAATTATTACTTGGATACAAAATAGTGAAACTTTGTACAACACATACCAGACAACATCAATATAATTAAAATCATCGCATTATACACTTTCAAATTCACATAATTAAATCCTGTGAAATATTACAATGAATAATTACAAGTGTTAGGTGGTGTGTTTTGACTGTTTTTTTATGAATGAAACATTTGTTTTTCTCACATCGTAACTTTCCATTCACAGAGGAAGTTTCTTCCCATTCATATAAAGTTTTGGGAGAATTTTATTATTATTTTTTATGAATAATTTTTGTTTATTGTTATTGTTTGAGTGTGATGAAATTACTAGTTTTAACAAGAAGGTCGAATAGTTTTGTCTGATTGTTGGGAAATTTCGAAGATGATCTTTTCATTTCGAAATATTTTATTGTGTATGATTGTTCAGTCGTTTCTGGTGATTATGCTACTGATTATGCATATTCCATTGTACACATTGTGTTTACGTATATGAAATGATATAATAATAATAATAATAATAATAATAATAAGTGAGCTTTATTGTTTCGACCGCAGTCATACAATGTAGCAAAATATATATTGATATAGTTATTTGATTAGAATATTTTAACATGTGACGTAAATTTATAAATGAAACAGAGAGTAAGTTATCAAATTACTTCACACATCGCCAATAATTTCCTTTTTAAATTACTTCCTTTAAAAAATTATAACAATCATATATCATTTGGAGTGTAGGATTGCTGAAAAGTAATCTAACATTTGATCTAGGTAGATTTAAATTATAATTTTTGTCAATGAAATATTTTTCCGAGGACTTCTGTACATTATATATATATGGAGATGCTGGTGAATTCTCTGCTTTCTCCGATCTCCGCATATGGTATAGAGCTAGGCAGTGTCGCGAATCTTCTGAAAACAATTAAATTTTTTGCGCTTTTTATATACTTTCACTTTTTCCTCTTGAAACCTTAGATCATACATACGAATATAGTCTTGTACTGTACCGTATTGAAGTTCTGCTATTTTCATTACTATAACTTATCATTGCCAATTATTGGAACTTTTCATTTGTATTTGTTGAACTTCAGTCCTCTGCTATGGTTGCGGGAGCCCTTGAAGACAATTTGTTGGAAGATATTTTCCTCAAAGCTTTGATCAAATTTCGACTACTTGGAGTTACTAGAATTTCATGAATCAAAATTTATATCAAACTGAATTTTTTACAAGTAATAGAAGTTAGAAGAAGAAAAAATAATTTAGAAATTTGAGCAAGCCTTGGGGAAAATCTGCTCCAAGAAAATAAGGAAAATGTCTTATGGGCTCCTACAGCACTGACGAAAATTCCAATAAATGGCAACGGTAATGGAAATAGCAGAACCTCAGTACGGAACAGAACAATATTATCTTGAACACCTCTCCTCAAGGCAAATTAAGCTTTTAAAGGGCCCTGTTGGTCCTTGCATAAGTTGCTGCATTAAAAATATGTAATAATATTACGCGAAAAATCTGCACTGCCTGAGTGAAATTCATTTCCCTTGTTTCATGATCCTATTGTTTTCGTATTTCAATTTATACTTCTCGAGTGTACGTACTTTGATTTTTTCATCAATTTCAAAACTGGCGCTGTTGTCGAAGGTTTTGCGATCACGTGACGGGAAAAGGATGGTAAAGAAAAATGGATGCGTTCGGCACGTTGTGTTTGAGGGAAGACGGATCTCTCAACGAAAATGTTGCCATTCAAGCTATTTTACATCATCCTACGTTAAATGTGATCTTAATAATAACTAAGGACAATGTAGTGAAAGTGTTGGACTTCAACTCTGACACAGTTTTACAGGAGAGCAATCTATCAGGTAGGCTAACTACCTGGCAAATGATACCACTCATATCTTCAGTTCAACAGCACACCAAAACATTGTGCAAAGTTTTGACATGTCCTTATTTATTAATATTACATTATTTTACAGACTAGCCTAAATGAACGTAAACTTGTTATTTTTCTGTTTTATCTATTTATTTTTATGGATGACTTGCACAGCAGCAGAAGACAAAGATTTAACCTAGGCCTAGACCTGTTTTGAACAGTTTATACTTGGAGCCCTGATAGACTTAGGCTGTACATAGGCCTAGCCTATAAAGTTTTCATCCCTCATCACACCAATATGGATGTTTTTTGATTATGCTAATAGTTCTTTTGTAAGAGATAGACCTAGACCTGCAATACATGACAATTGATTGGTACTCCATGGGTAGGCCTGTAAACCCACTTCACTGTCTCCTGATCTCTGTTTGCTCACTCTGTAGCCATAACACTTATAGACGGCTCACTATGCTTTTATAACTGTATTACTTTTCTCGCCTGTAGAGTTCACTCGGAAGGTGGAACTTCGCTACCAGCATGCTACTGCCGTTCCAAGATGTTTCATCCCAAAGTGCTTCCAAAATATGTTAAAATGAGTTAAACTTCAATTTCAAAGCTTTAAGTTATCCATGAGTAATCAATCAATGTAGGCCTATCATTTTATGTACAGTACTTCCTGTCATCCCATTTAAAAAAAAAAGTGCTAAATTAGGTTGAAAGCGAGCTTTTGAATCTACCGTTTTTTAGTTACTTAAAATTATCCAATTGTGACAAATTGTATATTAATGAATGCAGAACTACACAAACTTCATTTTTAGTGGGTTTTTGAAACTAGCATTCACCGTTGATTTGTATTAACAATAAAACCAAAATTGCAGAATGAAGGAATGTGAGGGAATGAGGGAAAAATCTTTGGTTTTATTGTTAATACAAATCAATGGTGAACGCTACAGTTGCAAAAACCCACTAAAAATGAAGTTTGTATAGTTCTGCATCTGTTAATGTATAATTGTTACAATTGGATAATTTTAAGTAACTGAAAAACGGTAGATTCATATGCTCGCAAATATAACCACAACTTGTACTTAGCAAAATGAACTAATATTTTGACAGGAGGAAGTTTCTTTACAATGGTAAACAACAGTGATCCTTTTGTTTGCCCTTTTGTTATGGGATTAGCAAGTCGTTTTTATCAGCTGAGATTCTTACAGTTTTATTCGTGATGGCAATGGCCTGGTAGATGCGCTGCGTTCTGCAGGATATCTGTTTGTTTACATTCTGAAAGCCTGCGCTGATTGGTAAAAAACGTTCAACACGCTGTGAAACAAATTGTTGCAAATATTCCCAAAAGATGGACTTCACGACTAGTGTCTCATCTAGAGTGTCTTAGAAGGGCACAGCGCCCTGCCCTGCCTCTAGGGCCTCCTGCCCTACCTCTTGGGCGCCCTGACGTACTTTTAGGGCGCCATTGTGCTATAATAATCACACCCATGTTTCAAAGCCGTTTATTTGCGAAAATACCAACTAGATATAGTCGTTATAATATATATCGCTTTAAAGGTCTCGATGAGATCTTTCCAATGGCGTGTAAATCATTTAAAGCGTCTAAAATAGAGGAAGAAATGTTAAAAAATGTCAAAGAAACATTTATACAATCATTTTACGTGCCCTGGCAATTTGTTATTAAAGTAAAAAAAAATGTCCCCACTTTTAGATTAAACACTATTCATGGCGCTGCCATCCCGAATATAGTAGGCTATGAAGTATGAACATTTCATACTTTTAAAAAACAGTTAGGCTGTTATAACAAAAACAAGGAATAACTTCAAGAAACGTGATAAAACACTGCTAATGTAGACTGGCAATTCCCATGCCATCGTTACCATCCCAATCTCAAACTCTATAACAAAATCTCTTTTTTTATAGGAAAATCTTTAATTTGAGACCCTTACCAAAACCGATTTGTATTAAAAGGATTTTCATTATATATGTTCTACGGAGTCTGTGTAATGATCTTTCAAGTTTAATGAAAGCACTTGGCGAACATGACAGTGGTGTTAGAAACAAAGATTTTGAAAAATAGCTGCTGTAGTTCAACATTCTTTAAAAAATAACCACAATATTAATTTGAATAGTGCATGTCTATTATTACATAAAGGTGCCAGTTGGATGGAAAGGAAGATGTAATAATGGAAATGAAGGATACCCAAAATTTTATAACTGATTTATGAATGTAGTTAGTATTTAATTGTGTATTGTTACCTTTGTGTACAGTTTGATAATGAGTTTTCATTAAACTTGACGGCCCAGTTTTTTATTTGGCTGCTCAGACTATAAATGCAGATACTTTGAATATTGAATGCCAGCCACGAGAAAGTTTCTTTAATAAACTTAAATTTTTCTTTCAAGTTGAGGTCTCATACTTTAAATCACAAGGTAGCAGTTTTATTGATATCTGATTGCTTTTCACTGTATTTTACCTATAAAGTTAAAAAAGCTACTTTAGCCTATTAACTTTCAACCTGTTTTTAAAGGCAAAATATGTTGAAAAGGAAGAGAATAGACCTATCACTAAAGCAGTCAGGGTATGAATTAAAGTACGGTACACAATCACAGCAAACAATATTAATTAAATCAAAATTGGTTATATTTAAAGGGGTCAAATTACACAGTTAAATGGGTTCCATGACAAAATATTGCAGTGATAATATTGCGCAACAAAATATCGTACACAAAGTATCGCCAGCCAATATTAACGCTCGTCGTTATATTGTCAACCCAAAATATTGCACAACACAATATCGCTGATATTACGCAAAATAATACTTTTAGAGGTATTTAATTTATACGATATTGTAAAACTATTTTTATATATAGGCCTTGTAATCTTAATCTTCATTTATATATCTTTTAAAATCCTTTTTAATTTAAAAAGATCTGTAGGCCTACTTAAAATGAAATAATTATAGCAACTCTCATTTTTTTTAAAAGCCTACACATTTAATATGTTACAAATCTAAATTTGTAATTTGAACTTTAAATTATAGGCAATACCACGGAGGTACATAGTGATTTATTTTCATAGCAGTTTACAATAAATTAAAGTGATACGACTAGTGTATAGTATCTTTAAATTATTTTTTATATTAAGCTTATATTCTGATAGGTGACTGGCTAACTACCCTGCTACTGATTGCAGGATGCTTATTTCATTCAAGGACTGTTACTTTCTTACCTAGTAGGCCTACTTGTCAAATGTATTTTATTTTACACCACATGAATTTCAACACACTCAATAATAAAATGAAAGATGTGAAAAATATTCAAAACCTTTTCACATTTATAGGCCTATACAGACTAGTTTAAATTAAAAGATATAGGCTAATTAACATAAATGGTTTTTACAACTTTTTGTGTAATACACGCGATATTGTGTCACGCGATACTTTGAGCTGGCGATGTAATGATGCATGATATTATTGGCTGCTGACATTTTTACTGCCGATATATTGACGCATGATATTATTGGCTGGCGATATTTTGCATACAATATTATTACCACAATATTTTGACGCGACACCGTTAAAAGGAAGATGTTTTTGTCATAGTAGACAAATTAAGTAATAGACCTATAGCCCTTCACCAAGTGGAAGGGCTTCAGAGTGATTAAGTCCTCCCTGGCATACAGTGGGAAGAAGTTGTATCTAGGGAATGTACAAGTAAATTATCAAGGGGGATCTGCATTTTTGTTTACTATTTGTGTATTATGTGTAATCCCTTAGGCAACAGTTGTCAAATATGGTCCTGCCCATCTCTAGTAAAAGCAAGAACTATCTCTTCAATTAAAAAAAATTCTTTCGGATAATGGTGTAAGAGTATAGGCCTAATGTAGGATGAAAACTGGGCTATGAATTGATGTTATGGGGTAGTCTCTGTGCTTTTAATACCGTATGTGAATTAAGATTAGGCCTATTCCAAAATAGAACCAAATTTTAAATCTTATGGGATTCACATCATGTCATGTCACATTGTAAATTCTGTAGGCTAGTAAGACTGCAATAAATTATTTTGCAGGGATGAGTTATTTATATGAATATAGCCTTCATCTGTCCAGGACCATGCTCTAACAAATCTCACCATCCATAGACCAAGGTTGTGGGTTTGAGTTCAACTTTAGCCAAAACTTTTCTTATTCTTAATTTATTTTCACAATGCAAAAGTTGTCAGTTAAACATTTCATTTATATAATTTCTTCCTTATAAATATTAAATAAAAGCGTTAAGAAATTTTTGTTGATTAGCAAAGCAATTCTTCAATACTCGACATCTAGAATCAAACTTATCCCTAGGTTTTTTTATATTTTGAAATGAAAAATTTTCAAAAATGAGATTATTATTATATTAAATGAACTACACCTGTTATATGCAATCATATGCTGTATTATTAAAAAAAATTGCATAGACCTATTATGTTCTGAAATTATACAGTCTTAGACTAATGTTGATAATGTTTTTAATTTCAGCTCAAGCTGGTAAACCTATTCAAGCCAAATATTTAGCCGGCCATGACAAAATCTTATTCACTGATGGATGTGGTGTGGGAGTTCGTAAAGACCATAATGGTATTCTTCTGTTGGATACCATACTACAAACACCTCTACCAAGAACAGAAGATATTGTTAGGTTGGAACTTCCATTATGTGAGGTATGTTTCACCAACAAAACTAATTTTTCTTGACAATGATTTAGACTGGGCGATACCAAGAATTACCTTGACGATGTTGATATCACAAAAAGTACTGTCATGAAACGATATCAATGATACCTAGCAATTTTGATCTCGGTACTAATATTACCAAAAATATTTAGTTTTAATTATTCCTGTTTCAGATAATTTTATTACGATAGGCCTACTATTTTGCTATGCATTGCTTTCAACACATAATAGTTACATCCCAAATTTTCAGGATATATGATATTCTAATGTTTACCTTGTTAATAAAAATTTATAAATTACATTCCCGACCGAAGTATATTCTATAATATTGACGCGAAAGAGATATATTCAGTGATAACATTGACGGTAACGAAATATATTCTCGAAAAAATTTGACTCTAACGTACATGTTTCATGATAATGTTGACTCAAACGAAGTATATTTCCCAATAGAATTGCCGTGAACGTAATATATTTCATGATAATAATACCGCTAACGAAGTATATTTACCTCTAACATTGATGCAAATCCGACAAAAGAAAATATAGACGCGAACGTATTATCAGTAGCTACAGTGGTACCGTCAGTTGCCCATTTTCTGTATCATTTGGTATGGTCAGGTTTGGTAAGGTAAAGGAGCCCCTGTGTCATAGAACACCACGCCAGCATTGGCGTATGGGGGATGCAGATGTACGGCTTTGCATATTCAATATTAATCTCAGTACAATTTGAGTTGCTGTGGTTAGCACTGCGTTCCGACCGCTCTTTACCGCAGGGTTTTATCCCTGGTAGGCTACCCATTTTAAGAGGCTGGATGAACCCCTGGAGGAATGTGGGGAGTAAAGAAATACTGCCCCACATAGGATTTGAACCCGGGATCTCGTCGGCATGTTTGGGTACAGCGATACTATAACGGCACCGGTATACTATCCATCACTAATTTAGACGTAAATCCCGAAATACCGGTATTTTGTCAAAAATAGCGATACCGGTATTAGGACCATCAAAATACCGGTAGGCCTATTTCGGTATTAAATAATGTCACTTTTTTCATTCTTTTTAGTCATTTATTATACAATTTGCTCTTTAAAGTGACAG
>JAQIWE010004586.1:0-10631 GCA_034698565.1 Campodea plusiochaeta
CTGCCGTTATAGGTGATTCAACCAGAATGAAAAATATGCAACCCAACAAAACTGAAATAAAACAGCATAAACAAATGAATTAACAATTAACAAATAACAATAAACTGATATGTAGCTACTGTATATATGTAGATGCATAATGAATACTAGCAAAAAAATTTGCTATATATTACTAAAAATGAAAACAATTGTGGAAGAAAATCTATACTATTTTTATTTCGAAGGAGGTTCTTCACCCTTTGAGATTGCAATGTTAATTAACGAAAACACACACTAAAATAAACCATTTCGTCTTCAGAGATATAATGAATTTCAGTAACTAAAATATAAAAATACGTAACTCTTTATGGAAGCATTTGGCCATAAGAAGTACAATGATGCAATATTTTATTTGAGGGGTAGAAATCCAGCAACCAAAGTTTGGATCTTTTCAAAATGTTTCTTTATGAAAAAAAATCGAATAAGCAGCTTATTTTTATGATTCTTGACTTCTTTATTTGTTGGTAAGATAATAAAATTGAGATTAAATTTTTCCTTAAATTATTTTCCCCTGTAAAATTTTTCACTTGTGATAGAAACAGCTCCAGGTCGTATTTGTGTACATGTCACTGACCAATATCACATTTTAAAATTGTGTATTACTACTTGTTATTATGTCATGCAAAAGTAACTTTTTGAAAAGCTATGGGATAGGTGACTATAACCACTACCTTGTATTTCTACCTATATTATGCTTCCAATTTTCCGCTATACTAAAAATATTCTGTGAAGTATAATATATTAAAAAATAATAATATATTATACAAAAGCATATTATTTGTATTATTTCAGAGTTATTACGAGTATTTTTTTATTGTGTATTCGTTGAATTGTGCAATGTGCCAGAGCCAGACGTAGCATACCATATGTTTATATTTAAAAGAAAACAGCCAGGAAATTGATTTAGCACTGAGAATTTGTACACATAATAGTTATAATATTAATAAAATTTATTTCCCCAAATATTTGTTTTGTTAAAATAATAGAACTACAATAGAAAATATAAATGAAATGTATTTCCGTATATTCATAAAATGAATTAAGAATAACAAAGAATACTGTATGAGGGCTACTGCAATTTATTGTGCATCTCCAGTGTGTTTAAAATGGATTTTGATTATAGTAAAAAATACAGTTTTTCCCTTTGGTATTTATAACCCATAAAACAGAAACTACTATTTGTAAACATGTCTACACATTTTAATCCACAGTTTATATTGGCACAATTATTTGTGAGCCTTTCCAGGAAACAGCCTCCATCTTCGGGCAATTATGACCAAAACAAGTTAAAAATAGTATGTAACAGTAAATAATGTAAATATTATCTATGACTTACATTGACAAAATTAAAAGACATTCATCACTGTGGTGTTTGAAACAGTACTAAAAGTCAAACAGATATAATTGAGTTAACTGAATTTCTGAACCTTCAACACATTTGCAACATTACACGAACTAGCCCATGGTGAATGGAATTTATAAAATGAATGAAATTTATAAAATGAATGAAATTTATAAAGTGAATGAAATTTATAAAATGAATGAAATTGATCAATTTTGATAAAAAAAGATCATGATGAGTTTTCAGGTTTTATGAAGTGACGACAGCAATATTATAGTGATAAATCATGATTCAGTCGGTTCCATACAGATTACACATTATGAAGTGAATAACAACGCTTTCAAATTATTCAAGCAAAAAGTTGATTTCGTTGGGTTTATCAAAGAGATTCAGGTAGTTGAGAACTGATGAAGCAATCGGAAGTCACTGATAATGATTCAGTCAGTTCTGCTATGAGATTGTGACTCTTATTTCCACAATATTCTATAATATTGCAGATTGTAAAGATCGTAGAAACATATAATATACAAACCAATCAAAATGTCACGGAATTTGTGTAACTCTATTGAAGTGCTAGAGAGAATGTATTGCGATTTTAATATTATTACTAAAAAGATTATTTTTTTAGATTTTCCTTTTATTTTTTAAATTTGATTTTAAATTTATGAAGTCAAAACTCAGGGAATAACGCGTAGAAAATCGTATGTGCTGAATGACAACCTTGGATTTTATTGTATATTATATTAACGTCTAGTAAAATATCAATTGTTTCTGAAATTCGAATGTATTCCACTGACATAACGCTATTATGGAGTTTCCACAGCTAAATACCAGCCAGGTTTTTTTTATATCTGCCTTCCGTATCAATATAATCTGTTATTAAAACAACACACGGTATATCAACGTCATTGAAATATAATTTCCAATTTGTGAGTCACTATTACGAACAAGTGTTTTAATGTATACTGTAAGTAAGCAATTATTATGACGACACTCGCGTTGTTCGCTGAAAGCTCGGCAGAAATAAAAGGTTTTGAATTCATTATCGATATCTACAGTATTAGTGGTCCTCTATGGATATAAATATAGTGAAGTACAGAAATATAGAAAATATATTAAGCAGAAAACCACAATTTGTAGATGTCCGTCATCCAGATTTATTTACACATTATTTGTGACTAGTTTCGGGATACAGCCTCCCATCATCAAACAATTATATAGCTAAAACAAATTAAAAATAATCAGTAAAACAGTAAATAATATTTTTATAATAATACTTACAAAGACAAAATTACAACACACTCATAATCGTTGATGATATTTCAAATGGAACTAAAAGTCAAATATATATAATGAAGTTAAATGAATTCCTGAGCGTTCAATACAGTTGCAGTATTACCAAGTGGTCCATGATGAATGGAATAAATTTATAAGACAATTTTGATATTTATAAATATAGGATGATTCGAGAAAATCTAATGTTTTGAAATTATTTGATTTACATAATATATAAACATTTTGCCTACCTGTTTAAAGTGTTGTGTAGTCATAAAATGTTTGGTAAAATAAGATTTTTCGTTACCAAGTTTACTTAAAATTTCTTTTCTAGTTTTTTTGTACTTTTTGCTAGGGTCCAAATTACAACTATCCAGATGTTCACTTACTCTAACTTTAACGCTTCTCTGATGGGTTTGCCCAATGTATTTATGACCACAATCAATACAAGTAACTGAATATATACCAGAAGCAAGAATGTCATCATCATTAAACATTTTATGAAAGTTGATAAAATGCTTTATAGAAATTCCCAGTTCAGTAATTATTCTAATGTTGTTATTTTTAAGGCATGTTCGAAACTGGTGAGTAACTCCTTCGTTCTTAGTAATAACTAAATTCTTGATATCCTTTTCTTTTTCCATGTTATTCACTCAAAGCGGTTGTGTTCTTTAATGCTACTTTATTTTCACATTTATAATATATTTTCTCAATGGCTTTATTTTCATAACCATGTAGTATGCCCACTTCAAAAATCCTGTTATATTCCTTTTCAAAACTAACTTTGTCCATAGGAACTGATGATAAGTGATTAAACATACAATAGATATACGCCATCTTTTGTTGTACTGTATGGTACGTATTTACAGGGATTATACAATTGCTTGCTGTTGGTTTTTGATAAATTTCAAAAGTTACGCCATTGGCCATTCGTTTTAACACAGTATCTAAAAATGGAAGACAATTATTTTGTTCTTCTTCAATAGTGAGCGTGAGAAATGGGTGTAATGAGTTTACAAATTTTAAAAAAGATATTGTGATTTAATGTTATCTGCTTTCCATATGAAAAATACAGTATATCATCTACATAATGGCAGTAATTAGAACAATATTTAAAACGAGAACGTCTTCCTATAATGATATTTTCCATATAATTCATAATTTGGACACTAACGAAAAGTACAGTTTTTTTTTAAGTAAACTTGATAGCGGTAATCGTCAACAAATATTAACGTTATGTATTTTGAAATAAAGTGAAACTATAATTATAGAGATTAAAAAAAACAGTTTTCTCTAAAGTTATATCAAGATTTTCCTTATTTTTGTTATTCATTTAAAAGAAAATCTTGCCAAGTACTTCGTTTTTTACATATAAAAACCATACACAAAAGGCTAGACATTCTGTGGCAAAACCGAGACTTACCTCGATGATACCAGCATCGAAAAAAGACACAATTTCTAGACAAATTTCGCCGAGACGAGACAACACATCACTATTTTTCGAAAATGGCAATATGTAAAGCTTACGTAAACGTCAAACAACGTCCTTTTTTATTATTTGAAAGATAGCGGTAATATCCATTTACGTAAAATATTAATATTCAATAAGGCTCTATACTCAGACAGTAATACAGAAATATTCCGTAAATTTTCAAGTTTATTGTAAACTCATTTTCAAACGTGTTACAAAACTCAAAAAAAATTTCAAACGTGTTTACATAAATTTCTTACGTAAAATATTAAGCATAAAATAATCTCTATTTAAAAAATATTATTCCTAAACTGAGTAATAAACCACATAACTCTGATTAGTAACTTAAACTAAAACCCAGGACTTACCGTAAAACGTCTTCCTCCATTCCGGTGTATATTTTTTTGGACAAAAATGGTCATAATTTCTTGTAATACCAGCGTTATTATTTTCGAAATCCAAAATATCTTCGTTATTAATATGTACTATAGTGTTCACCATATTTTTTTACATTAGAAGCACACCACACATATAGAACTACTGCTGTTTAGAAATGGAAAGTATTGCAAATGTTTTTTGAAACGTGGTTGGAGAATTCCATATGTAAGGAATTCCGACATATGCTTTTATTTTTCTGTCAGCATAGCAGCTGCTGTAAATGTAGAAAATTGAATAAAACAGTAGTGTATTATTTTTAAGTAGTATAAGAGTATAACAATACTGTATGATAAATGTTATAATATTGAAAGGCATCACAGTAAGAAATATATAAAATCCCATTCACGATATTTATGTATAATGCTGATTGAAAAATCCGACAAGAAAACATTATATATATATGTATGAGAAAATCGAAAGTTTCTTAAAATTAATATTATATCCTTCTCACTTCTTCACATTTCACACTTTAAAAAATCGTATACTTCTCACTTCAAAAATTCGAAATTCATTATTATTTGGAATCTTACATAAATGTTTATAATTATTTGAAACTGACATATTTTTCAGTTACAGCTGTGGCATTCAATTTTTCCAGATTATTATTTTGGGATGAAGTTTCCTTGTATAGTTAACAGCAGACATCTTACAGTATTTTATTTTTGTGATTTTAATTAATGGAATATTCCGGATATTTAAAATTTTGAGATTATTACTATATTAAATTTATTTAAGTACCAAAGACCAGCATAAATCCAATCATTATATGAAAGGAAATATCAGATATTATAAAACGTCTTTTAATGATATTTGAGTAAACTAAGGTTCAAGATTACCTGCCGTACATTACCCCAGATACAGGGCTATATATGATGCCATGATCTCATGCCCGCCGCCATATTGAAAAACGTCCTGGTATCTTCAACTTTAAGCTGTTAAAAAAAGACAAAAATGAAATAATATTATTCTGTAAAGTTTGCATTTTATAGTTATTTAACAGATATTGCATTTAAAACTTAATGTATCAAAAGTCGCTGAATCCAAAAAGTAGAAGTTTAAAATTAATTAGTTTGTTGGTTCAGGAGCTCAGCCAGAAGTTATAAAGCAAACAAATGTACAATTTTACTTCTTTATTATAATAGTGTATAATAGATTATTGAAAACTTCTTTTCTACAGGGTGGGCCCAAAAGTATTTGGACCAATTTTCGAATAGAAATATCTCAACAACCCTTTAAGCTAGAGTCGTGATTTTACTACCAAATGAAAGCTCAAATAAAAGCCACAGTGTTTTAGACTTTCTATGTAGGTGTAAAGATGTCGTAACCATGGTGATTTTAAAAAATTGTCAAAAATAAAAGTTGTAAAATGAATAAATTTATTTTCCAACATCGAGAAGACGCATAAAATTGCATTTTTTGTGAAAAGTTTAATTTCGCCTAAATCTTCATCCGCCATATCACTCAGTAGCTTCGGATATTTTGAAATGACTATTGAAAACTATTGCAAGAGTTGCTTACAGATGGCAGTTAACAGATCCTTCAATATGATATGTTTATAACAACAATTAAACAAAATTTGATTGTTGCTATAGCTTATTCCAGCTTTTCTGAGAGTAAGAAATTAAAAAAAATCCATTATCTAATATTTTGAAAATAATCTAACTTTAAAATTTTCCTTCATTTTACAATTTTTATTTTTGACATCTTTTTTTTAAATCACCATGGCAACGACATGTTGGCACCTCGGTACAAAATATAATACACTGCTGGAAAGAGCTTTACATGAGCTTTCATTTGGTAGTAAATTCAGGACCCTAGCTTAAAGGACTATTGAGATATTGCAATTCGTAAATCGGTCCAAATACATTTGGCCCACCCCGTATATAACTATAATTATGTAATATTATAATTGCAAAATGGGTTCTTTCATCTGTTACTTAAAAATGAGACTATTTATACTTTAGATATCACAATAGATATTATTTATTTATTTATATTTATTTAAATAAATATAAACGCACAGGTGGCTACATCATGAATGAACCATACAAGCAACACCATCACGCTGGCATTGCCGGAGTATTGCTGTACAATCATGACTCTTCATATCCGTTAACCGTGGTGCGAATTGGAGGTATAAGTTTGCCCGCAGTTTTATCTCAGACATTCATTTTAGATATTCGTAAATACCAGAAGGCGTCCAAAGAAATCAAATAATAATACCAGCACATTTGTACAAAGAACCTTCAAAATCCCAGTTTAGATTCGTACCACTAAACCATGGCGACTCCTCGAAGACATAAAAAGCAGTTTTATTGCGAATTACAGTATATGCGAGTGAATATTATAATTATTTCCTTTTTTTAATCTGTTCGTAATTTAGGAAGTGTTAGAAATAAATTATCAGACTGGTGTAATCGGATGTGCTGGCAATGCAAATTATGAGCTCTCTCTATCCTTATCACTATTTTCCAGATGGGTGAAGAATGTTCCACCGCCCCTCCCGTTTGTGAAATAACGAGTGCTAAACCATCTTGACAGTTGAATTCTACTTTCCTCTAAAAATTTAGTATGATTAATGTAATAATTAAATTAATATTGTGCGATTGGCTAAAATTTCCCTTCAATTTAATAATAATAAGCAAAGTATTTTAAATTTTATTCTCAATTTTTTAAATGATTATTCTATTGTGCAGTTTATAAATAAGCATACTCTGAATCTTCACACAACTTTGTCACATGATATTATTCAAATTTCTGAGAATCGTGATATTCGAATATTATGTTTATCACAAGTGGAATTTTTCATGCCCTTCAATTTTCTGCACTCAAACATTCTTTGCATTCTGTGCAGCTCCAACGAAATTTTATCTTCTGCGAAGCATGACTAATACACTGAGCGATTTATCATAATATAAATATGGCTGATTTGAATATACTGCTATCTTGATATATTATACGTTTCTTATTTCTTTGTCGTATGACCATAGCATTCTTAATTCAACAGATTCATTTTTGTGAATAATTTGGTTTAAAATTATTGTAACGGTTATTAAATTTCTAGAAATAAAAGCAAAGCTGCCGATGTTAGTTTAAGTATTAAAAGCTTTGTAATACACTAAATATTAGAAGTTATAGGAATCTGTATTACTATGATCCAGCAGTCGGCAGTTTATATAGCACTTTTGATTAAGTACCTAGTTAGTTAGTTTGTTTTTATTTTCATAGGTGTTTTGGCTTAGCCTTTCACCCCGCAGCACAATTTACAATGAACTATAATATATTTAAAATTGAGCAATTGAAGATAATTGAATATGATTTCTAAAATGGTGTTTTGTTTGTTTTCGGACAAAGGAGTAAAAATAGAACAATGTAGTTACACTTCTGGAAGAAAGAACAGCATTCCTCATTGATGTCACACATCCTAATTACTATAGCATCAATAAAGTAGAATGGGATAAAATATCAAAATATGTCAATCTATCCGAGTAATATATGAAAATTCACAAATTAAGGTCGTTCGGTACCTGGAGACAGGTATATAGGGAGATTCCCATTATACGTAATTAATTCATTTTTCGAATTCTATTGCAGATCTTTCACTAATTGAAGGGCATGGAGGAATTCTATGCCGTCTCTAAACGGAAATCTCGACTATCGTAACCCAATTATTTTTAATGATTGGTTTTCCAGAGCGCTTTTTTCAGTAAATACATGTAATATTTTTTAGTTTTACGTTAAAGTTTAAAATTATCTTAAATTTGGAGGTAACTCAACGGCAGGGAACTTTCAATTTCCTATATATTAAAACAAAATTCAGTAAAATATGTTCATAACTAACGAAGTTATGGAATAACTACGGGAAAAACTTTCAATTGCAATTGACCTGCACATGGATCACTGTTGACCTTGTAAAAAGTGAGATAAAATGGATTAATTGTATGGTCAATATAACATTCAGTATTAAGGGTTACCTACTTTCATACAGTTTTTATTGACATTTCAAATTTCGGAAATTCACAGCTTCCCTATGCCTTCCTATACGACCTTACCTTCTTTTTATCCAGGAAATATACATAAGCAAAGGTCTAGATACTATCGTATTATCATGTACTTTGTATTAAATTTATAAGTATACCTATACTATGCTTCTGCCTGCCTATAGTGTGTAAAACTTATTATAATGTAAATGAGAATCTTCAATTACGTTTTCTCCAATATCTGATAACCGCAGTAGATAATCCAATATTCGCTGGTTGTCCATGTCTGCTGAGGTCTGCGTTATAGGTCTACTTCAATTGAAATATTTAGCTATGGGAGAAGTAGAAATATTTAAAGATCAAGTGTAGTGTTTCATCTAGAATTTTCGGGGGCAGGGCGCATTCAGGTTAAAGTGGGCATATTTTTACGTAATAAAATATTGCCATGGCACGTAAAATGATCGTAGAAATGTTTCATTGACATTTTTTAACATTTCTTCCTCAATTGTGGACCGATTTAAATGATTTACACCATTGGAAAGATCTCGTCGAGACTTTATAAACAATGTATATGATAACGACTATATTTCGTGGGTATTTTCGTGAATAAATGGTTTTGAAACGTGGTGTGATTATTATAGTACAAGGGCGCCCTAAAAGTATGGCAGGGCGCCCTAGAGGTAGGGCAGGGCGCTGCACCCTTCGGAAACACTCTAGATGAGACACTATTTCAAGTGACAGGCGTCTAAGTGTCTGTGGTTTGTGTATTAATTTAAAGCTATTATCATTATAAGTTCAAATAATGACTTTTAATAATTTTAATTGCTGTTAATGGGATGAAAAACACTCCGTTAAAAAAGGCGGGGAAGGTGTGACGTCACATTTCTCCGAGAGGTTCAGTAAGAAATCGGTGTATAATCGTCAACAACAGGTAATTTGAAGCTTGAATTTTATTTCTGGTGTGTATATTAATGCAGTAGTGTAACATAAACAAGTTTTTTTTCCTGCATTCCGCTGATATATACCGAACATTGAACTTCACATAGCAGTGTGACGTCATCGACATTCGAAATCAATGAACACTTATCTTGTAGCTGCTGTTCTACGATTAAAATGTTATATTGGAGTTGGTTACGTATTTAATATGTCCTGACGATTATGTCAATAGTAAAATACCACAAAACATTGTTTATCCTGTCACTTGATCTTTAATGTTACAAGCGCTGGGTGCTGGCATTTCAAAGATGTCAATACTGGTTTTTGATAGATTTTGTGTACCCGCGTATAATTTTAGATACTGTAAGTATTATAATATTTACATGAATTTACTTTGGTGACCACAAAATATCGAGCAATAGTGGTTCGAAACGTTGAATTATATCGCAGCCGAAAATATCTCTGGGTTTAATTTAGACAGTTCTGCTAATTTAAAATTGATGTGGAGTATATGTGATTTGGAAAGTTTCTGATAAATTCCATTTAGTGGAATCGATATTTTACGAAGACGTATATATAATATTATTACAAAGAATATTCGCGGTTTTAAATACTGCGTTTCTTTCTTTTGACCTAAAAATAATTTTACGACTGAAATCTACACTTTTTCTCATTATGAAACTAGAAACTTATAAATACAAGAGCGCATTATTGTACCTCCATATAAGAGTGATTATTTTTCCGGAAGAAGCCTATTCTTGTTTTACAACTTGATCTAAATGTGGAAAATCGATTGCTTCTAATATAAGACTATTATAATATCTATTTTGTTGTCTATACTATAAATAAAAAATGTGACCACAGCATTCTGATCTGATTATTTCTAATAATAATGTAAAGTTCTCTAAACGTGAATTTCACTTGCGTCAAATAGTAATTCATTATACAACGACATTATTCCCTTTAAGAGCCCTTCACCTAAAATTAAAATACAGAGAGGCCGAAATTTGTATTACTCACCAGGTAAGGTGGAAAATCAATATTTTTATTTTGAATTGCATTCGTTATGATAATATTCAAATATATTTGTGAAAAATCCCTCGATTAATAAACAAAATGGCCGCCTGTAGAGACAAAAAGTTCAGTTTGT
>JAQIWE010004587.1:0-10630 GCA_034698565.1 Campodea plusiochaeta
TGTATACACCTGGTAATTCTAAAATACTAACGGGATCTTTCTTCTTGTCTAAAATCATGCCAACATTTGAAGGTGGTTTGATTACCGTAAAAATTCCGAACTTCATAAGTAGCTTTCTTATTCTGTAGCTAATACGCGGAGAAAAGGGAATCGAACCATGGTATTCTTTCTTCATCTCAGGTTTTGATTTCTTACTGTAGAGAATTCTTCTAGCCTGGCTCAGCATACCATGTTGTGAAGCGATGCTTAAAATATTCCTTTCTTCAATTGCTTTACTCTCAGGATCTCTACATACGATGTCCATGTGATATTTCATATTATGATAGGCGGCATTTTTTTGACTTTGAGTGTGACAAGATTTACTTCGAATGTATTGGTTGGAGTTAGTAGGTTTCCTATAAATTCCTGTTTTTAAAAATCCAGATTCTTCTTTAGCAATGCTTACGTTCAAGAAATTTATTTCATTATTGTATTCTTTAGTGATGGTGAAATCTATATTTTGGAACATATCATTCAAGTTATTCATGAAATCTGCAAGGCTCTCCTCTCCTTCGGACCACAAGAAAAATACGTCATCCATATATCTCAGCCAAAGTAATGGTTTCTTCGGAAAATCATGCATGACTCTTCTGTCAATTTCCTGCATAAAAATATTAGCAAAAACAGGTGAAAGACAAGATCCCATAGAGGCTCCTTCAATTTGTTTATAATATTCCTCTTCAAATAGAAAATAACAATTTTCCATGCAAAACCTCGTTAGCTTTACAAAATCTTCCTTGTTGCTAAGATCCTCTTCATCCAACTTTCTTGAGAGTATTTGAAGTGTATCTTCCACAGGAACATTCGTGAATAGCGACTTCACGTCAACAGTTACCATCAAGACGTCTTTCTCAATTTTATCAGGTAATTTCGTCATGAAATCTTCAGTATTCTTAACCATATATGGATTATCTTGAGTCACGTGTATTATTTCTTTACTCAGGAATCTGGATAACTTATAAATAGGTGAATTTCTTGATGCAACTATTGGTCGTAGAGGTACACCATCTTTATGCAGCTTCGGGAGGCCGTAAATCCTAGGACATATTGGTGCGGCAGTTATCATCCTTTTCTTTTCTTCATGAGTAAAATTTGAATCTTTAACTAGGGTGACGACTTTTCTTTGCAGTGATTCAGTTGGGTCCTTCTCGATTTTCTTGTAATTTTCAGTAGATAGTAATCCATGCATTTTCTGACTATATTCAACACGATCTAATAACACAAGATTTCCACCTTTATCGCTTTTCGTAATTACAATGCTCCTATCGTTCTTCAAATTTCTCAATGCAGACTTCTCTTCTCGTGACAAGTTACTTTTTATTGTGGATGGACGTTGACTTAAGATGGAACTAGTTAAATAACGGATCTCTTCTTTTTCATGGTGTTTCAATTTGTATATGGATTTCTCTACAGACATAATAATATCCGATACAGGAGCTACTTTAGGTGTTACAGCAAACTTGGGCGATTTATCGCCATTTTGGATATGGTTGGTATTTTTCACAAAATTTTCACCGCTGTATTAATAAAATTTACTACTCAAACACTTCATTTTGGCATCTCATTTTTATTAATCGTCCAAGTATTACAGATTTTATAGACATTTGAAAAGGTGCGCAAAATGTTGATGACCCTGTAGAATAATAAATATTATACAATGATGCAAAAGCAAGACTTTTATAATGGTCCTTCATGGGAGGTGTATTTGCAAGCTTTTAACTTCTTATTGTCATGTGAAGATACACATCAAAGAGCATGTTTCTAATGTGAACCGTTTTTTTTTTTTTTTCATTCAGGTTCGGTTGTAGAGAAATATGCAGATGTTCTTGGGGTGTCATGGATGTATGTGCTTTATCACAAAATGGATCTATTTGTTAAACAATTGCTAGCCCTTCATGGTTCAGTGGCCCGAATGTGAAATAATTAGGCACATAAAAAATTATTTCCACAAGTAACTTACATAATGAACTGTTTCGAAAGTTTCATTGAACAACCATAATACTGAATGTTTTGAATAAAAATATATTGTAATTACAATAAGCACACAACTATAAAAAAATACAGCTTGTAATCACTTGAAGTGCTTGGAGGTTAAGAAGGGCTTGAAACCCATAATCAAGTTGTTTTAAATTACTATTTGTTACTACAAAACCTCAAGTTGGACAACAAATTTTCCACTTTCTACAATACGGAAGTAATACTGTTACAAAGTGACAGCAAAACTAAGTTGAAAAACAAAAATCCCCTATGGCTTGCGTTTACTACCACATTTCACCTGTATCGTGAATATTACGAAAATCAACAGAATTAGGTCTACTTATCAATTGTTTGCCTCAAGAATGCGCCAAAGTTATATTTTATGTGTGTTGGATTGTATCCGAGGGACAAAGTGCTAAAATTTCTTTCAGATGTTTCTTTCTTTCGATTTACTTAAATTGATATTTACTTTGTATTAAATTTAAGGACGTAAATCTCAGCTCGTCGAGGCCTAATGTAATGAGATATTTTAGTGACTTAAGAGAGTCACATGATGATCTTAGCAGATGCTGAACTCATTGGGGGATTAAATTCAGAACAAATTACAATAAATATCGCTGATTTCCTTTTCAATAATGATGACAGATTGATCACTGAAATTTTTGGAATTGAATGATTCCAATTCTAAAAAAAATATTTTTACCAAAATTTAATAACTATGAAAACCAGTTTTTGGCAGGACATGTAAATGTACTTTCCTTATTATGTCATAAAGATCAAGTATTTAACATATTACAAACATTACAAACACAGGATTACGGGGAGGGGAAGAGGAGCCCGGGTCAGGATTTTCTTTACATTCGGGGTCCCTAAAAAAATAAGGAAACAACGAACGATGCCGTGTGCTTATTTCAAGAAAAAAGGCGAAAGACGTCAGTGTTATTAACAATATAATCTCGTGTGGCATTCTTCAGACTGTGGTACTGCCTTCAGTAAGGAAGAAGCTGCAAGATGAAGAATGTATATTCCAACAAGATAGTTCACTGGCATACAAAACATTTATTGCTTTTGTTCAATTTGATAACTTATGTATGTTTTCCATTTTTAGTAATCTTTTAAGATTGTATTAAAGGGTCACTGCCATATTATTATTATTATTACGTATTTGATGAGTTCAACATTTTATTATTTTTTCTTCAAACTTATTTTCATAGTATTGCAACTAGTGTATAATGTTTAAATTTTCTTATTTTGTATTATATTAGCTTATATAAACAAATTTTCATATTGTTTCGACAATTCCAAATTAAAATTTATCATTGTCGAGGGGGGGAAAAGGTGCAGCAAACTTTTATGAACCTTGAATAAACTGTATAGTTTGCAAGTTGTGATTGGGAGTTT
This sequence comes from Campodea plusiochaeta, assembly GCA_034698565.1. NCBI lineage: Eukaryota > Metazoa > Arthropoda > Diplura > Rhabdura > Campodeidae > Campodea > Campodea plusiochaeta. Next base: position 3,418 of record JAQIWE010004587.1, read on the forward strand.
AAAGTTTAAACTTTCGCGCTTCATGACGTCACATTCACTTCCGCTCTCGAACTATCTAGAATGTTTGGAAATTTGTTTATTCTTGTATTTAAAGTTGTAAGTGTGCTTGGAATGTACCTTATTAAATATAAAACGACTTATTTAGTACCTATTTTCTTTAAATATATTGTATTTGTGAAAATAGTTGTATAAAAAAAATGTGACGTAACTTCCTCCCGCATGGAAGAAGCATCCAGTCCGTTTACAAATGTCGTCGATTCTAGCCTTGCCGGTAGCGTGCAATTTCGAAATAAGGTTAGAATGTTGTGTAAAAGCATCAACAGGAGTTGTATTTGAGGTAAACATGTGTGTAAATATTTGTATTTTGTTTTGAAACATTAAAATGTAAGAATTAAACTTAAATTCAATCAGATTTTCTTTTGAAAAGAATGAAAGTCACCTGCTCCGCCATGTTCTATGGTAAATGAAACGGAGAACAAAAGAGTCTCAAAATTATCATGAATGGTCTTCGAATTAGCCTTTAGTATTTAATTATTTGTCAGTCTTGGATTTGATCTCGACGGATGTAAAAATAATTTATTAAAAATTTCCATTTTCTCTTTTTAACCAAAAATTCGAACTTGGGGAAAAATTCCAGGTTTTTCTTGGTTAAAATTTTGTTTTTCTTTTTGATTATTTTTTGTAGTCCTTTTTGAGAAAAAGTGCTGCAGAAAATTTCTAAATTCATCTGCTCATCTCCATATATCAAGAAAAGAGGAATATAAATTATGCTAAAAGACAACTATAGTATTGATAACTGTCTTAAATGCACATGTTCATTTTTACTATTCTTACCAATAAAAATGATCCTGGTATAGCAAATGATTGTTTGTATAGATATGCTGAGCAGAACAACACAAACACATAAAGACTATGCTCCTCTTGATATTTCTTTAATACATCTTCTAATGCTCGTAAACTCTCCAAAGAATGAGGGAATGATAAAGAAGCCTGTGAAGAACAAACATTTTAACAATAATATTAATCATTTTGTTATGTACCATGGGCTTAATATATTAATTGTAAGAATTATGGTAATATAACAATGCACTATGAAGTACTATAACCTTAGTAATTCATTACATATTTCACAATGAATTTACTGAAATTGACATAGATGGTTCTATGAAGTTACTACATTTGAAGAACTTAGTTTGTAATTATTTAACAGAAGTTAACTGCAATAGAATAAAGTTTACAACTCTCAGCATTCTGTAAAAGGAAGTTAATTTCATCACAGTCTTGCTGCATACAATTTGGTATAATATTGTTATTACATGCTTCCATAAACGGTAACAATTTAAAATAATTGTTACAAAATGTTAAAAAAACATTTTAATATTTCAACAACGTAAAACAATATAATCTTATTATTAGAATCTTCCCACAGAAATTTACAGTTTCCAGTTTATGTGACAAGAACTGTTTTCTTCAGATTCCTTCGAAAACAGTTAAAGAGCAAACTTTTCAACGTACAACCTCAAATTCTGACTACTTCCAATCTATAATTTTTTTTAAAACAAATGTTAGGCCCTATATGAAACTACATGAAGTAATGGTACTTTTACATCTACCTACATCTCCGTAACTATATATTTTCAGTAGGCCTAACTTAAAATTATACAATTGTGATAAATTATACATTACTGGATGCAGAACTTTATTAACTTCATTTTTAGTGGGTTTTTGAAATTGCAGCACTCACCATTGATTTGTATTAACAGTAAAACCAAATACAATGGAAATAATTAACAGACACAACCTTACATAGTAAATAAATTATTAATGACAAAAAATATTCATGCTTCTGGTGGGAATCGAACCCACGTCAAACGAGGGTTCGATTCCCACCAGAAGCATGAATATTTCTTGTCACTAATAATTTATTTACTATGTAAGGTTGTGTCTGTTAATTATTTGATTATTTCCATTGTATTTAATTCCCTTACGCTTTAATAATTGTTATTATAAAACCAAAGATTTTATTGTAGAATGGAGAATGTGGGGGAATTAAAGAAAAATCTTTGGTTTTACTGGTAATACAAATCAATGGTGAGTGCTGCAGTTTCAAAAACCCACTAAAAATGAAGTTTGTGAAGTTCTGACACCAGTAATGTATAATTTGTCACAATTAGATAATTTTAAGTTACTGAAAACCAGTAGATTCGACTGTCCGAATCTACTCAGGAGGACGATTTTATTTTTAAATGGGATGAGAGTATAATCACACCGCTAAATGACCAAACTGAAAATGGCTTGTGATTAGTCTCAAACGAGACAACTACAGGTAGGCTTAAAAGTTTCATTTCATCGTGTCTCAGTTTAATATAAAGTCAGCTGTTTCCAATTTTTTGAACTGGAAGTAGTCGAAATTGAACAAGCTCCTTGGGCTGCTTGCTGTAAGAGACATTTGAATTACTTCCGACCTAACAAAGAACTGTGACAACGAATGTGCTGATCTCCGTTGGATACCCAACAAGTTTACAGTTGAGTTCAGGCATAGAATTTAATCTTTCAATAATCGCTTTTAGATGATTTAATATCACTTGATAAAAATGCAAGCTTATATTATTTTGTTCTAATAATATAAGCTTTCTCTTAAGCTTAAGCTTATTAGTGTCTTAAGCTTTAATATAAGCTTTTGACTATCTCATAGTCTTTGTCGGGTTAGGCATTTGACAATGACTAGGAGAAATCAAAATGTAGCAAGTTCAAAATTTCAATCAATCAAATTTATACTGATTCTGTAAATAACTTCTAATACAGTAAGATTACGAGTAAAAATATAATTTGTAAGTTAAATTTTAAAAAGTTCCTAATAAAGCAAAGTACTGTTAGTACCCAAAACTTACTTTATTTCCTTTGATGGGAGGTGCCATGTAGACTAGCATAAGTAACCATGATGTAGCAGCTCCAAGGAATGGCAGAATATACCATAGACGATTCATCATTAGCTAAACAGATGATAGTAATGATCTATGCCTAGGTTGCAAGGAAATAATATTTTGAATTAAATTCATATTTGCTCATCTCAAGTGAACTCTATGATACAAATTTGAGGTTAGGTGGCTTATATTCAGTTTATGACATTATAGACTGTTCGTTATGAAAATAACCGAAGTGCCAGAAGAGTTTAAAGGCATTTTTATAAAGAACAGCCTGAACACAGCCTAGTTAGGCTTCGTCTGACTATTTGCAGAGGAAACAGTGAAAGACTGACTATACTAGCAGAATACAATTAAATGATGTGTCTTGGAGGGAAGAACAATGTTTTGCAACACTGACTTTTTTGACACACAAATAAAGAATTTTGAATTTGAATTTGATAATTAAAGAGAAAACAGTAAACAATACAAAATACGAAGCGATATACTACCCATGGTGTGGAACAAGACAAATACAAAAGTTGTTGTTGCTTCTTTGCTTTACAGTTTGCAGACCACTTGCTTGTATAATTATGAGCTCTTTATTTATTTCGTCGTTTGTTTATATTAAACTGTTGTTACTTTTCAAATGAAATGGTCAAACAGTATAGAAATGGAAATGTATGGGGTCCAAAACAAGACAAATTACTTAATTATTTGAATCCCAAGAAGTAGCCTAAAACAAATTTAGCTGAAATTCTGGATATCAAATCTTTAAAACTAACCTCAACTGCTCAGCATCCAAAGCCCTTGCTTATAGCAAATGAACTTCACAGAGAAACCAAATTTTCCGAAATTTTCTTTGGTCAGCAGCTCAGTAAGGAGCCATTACACTTTGATCAGCTGATTCTAACGCTTCACGATTTGATTGGTTATAACTAGACCACGTGATATTAGTCACGCCCCTTTCTCCACGTGCTCACAAGAAGAAAACGAGGGGTATTCTCTCTATAGTCCGTTTCGCGTGAATTATAGTCTACTCTTTGATCCTAGAACACGAGTTACTTATTGGCTACTATTTTCTAAAAATTCCTTAAAACATGCAGTTAAATTTGCATCAACTCTATTACCAGCAATACTATTCATAAATTTTAAAGTTATGCCACATAATTATAATATTGACAGAACAGTGCTGAGTCTTCCAAAATCAAAAGTGGAGTATAATTCATGTGAAACGGTCAATAGTATTTTGTATACACTGATAGTTCGTATTGTTATTAGTGGTTATAAATTCAATGGTATCGTACAGGACCTTTCCTAATGAGCAGTTAGTTACATACAAAATGGGTCTATAATAATAATTGCCAGGCGTAGGAAACACGACATTCCTTTGGCCAAAAAAAAAGAGTATGAGATGTTAGCACTTCCTGGATACGGTTAGCACGGTTCTGGATATAACCGAGGTCGTGGGTTCGAGTCCCACTTGAGCCGAAATTTTTTCTGTTCTTAATTTATTTTCCAGTGTGAAGTAGTCAGTTAAAAACATTTCACTTATATTATTATTAAAGCTGCAGAGTTCATTGCTTTTATAAATATGTTTACTGTTTATGTATTATTTTACGTCGTAGGATATTAAAATACGTATAATCATACAGTATATATAATATTATTTTTTTGACATAGAAGCTTATTAAAACAAAGAAAGTAGGCTACTATAAATAATGATAATGAAAGGAATTTTACTAGGGGGTTCTAATTATTTGAATATCAGAAATTATGAGAAATATAATATCAAATTTGTATTCTACTGATGTACATAATAATGTATTAGAACAATCTTTCCAACAGGCTAGCTGATTAAACCATCGATCTACACCTCATATTACACCTCTCCATTTTCATCTTCACTTTTACTTACAACTTCACAACCGAGTTTTAGTTTATTTAATTATTTACAGCTAAATAATTTTGCACTTGTTGAATTTCTATATAGGTCGTGATGCATTTTGTTAAAAATGAGTGATCAGAGGAAAATACTTGAAAAGATTAGATTTTGAAGGAAATATTTTCTATTACAGAAATAATTTTTATTTTATTTTTATTTAATTGCATAATTTAATTAACATAACCTAACTAGAGCCAATTTGTTGTCCCATCAGCTTCGACACTTGTAAAATCCTACATAAAATGAAAGCCAATTGAAAGCGACGCTATAGAACCGGAAGAGAGGACTTTAACGTCCCATAATGCTTTTTCATATTTCACATAAATTTCTTCCCCATTCGTAAACCTGTGAGAACTACCCATATGTTTCCTGTCAAGAGAGCCGGGAGGGTTCTTATATATATACATCCATTTTTCATCTTAAAGAACAATACATGAAAAAGTATTGAGTTTTCAAAGTTTTGGAGTAAAGAGTTTGGCGCTTTGATATAAGGGCTGTGTTTTTATGTGTCGTTGAAAAAAAGTTTATTTTTTTCCAGTGGGTATTGACAGATGGTATATACAGTTCTCCGTTCGCACAACAAATGCTGCTTATATTCCTGTGAATGAAACTTCGTAACATGTACTGAAGTAAGTTTTTCTGATAATCATTTTCGATCATTTTAAAGGGTTACCTGCAGATAATGAATTCCCAATTTTCTGTGATTTTCTTGTACTTTCTAGATATTTTGATATGTAGAAATGCTACAAGGTAGCAGTCTGTAGCACAAAAGAGCCTGAAACAAGACAAGTCAGGATGCTTCCTTTCGGCTGTATTGCGGAAATACGCAAATTACATAAAGAAAAACAATTATCATTATGTATCTAAAACCAAAATGCAAATTGACTCAACGAATACGCAGAACAAAAATTTTATTGAGATATCAGTAGTTGTCTTGTTTTCGGCCATGTTTGCTTGCTACCCTGCATCACATTTTCTAAGACCCACATGGCAAATATCTGTATTTTTGGATGGTAAGAAAAATAATATAAATTATTTATATACTAAAAAGATTAATAATTTGATATTAAATGAGAAAACTCAATTTAGTTGTAGGTAACCCTTTAAGATTTTTTTTAAAAATTCGCTTTCAATATCAGTGAAGGAAATTGAATTAAGGATTCGGCAATTAAATATTTTATGAGCAGCTTTCATTCCTGAAGTTTAGAACTAAGATAATGAACTTAAAATTCTGTTTGTAATCATTGTATTCTCAGTGTTAGACCAGAATTTCAATCTGTTGCCACTTTTCATATAATGTTTAGAAGTATGGTAAAACTAAATAGTATTTTTCCAATTAGTCTATCGTAAGCACTATTTCAATAATTCAACAGGTGAGTATGAATTTTAATGTCACTTTCATTAATAATGGAATACAAACTGTCAAACTGAATAATAACAAGTTTTGTATTGACTACCATTACGTGATGATTTGCTATGATGATGATTTACGTGATGATTTACTGATTTACTATGTTTTTTTATGATCAGATCAAATAGAAAAATAACAAGGTTTTCCAATACAAAGTTGTGTATCGTAAGTTTTTACTCTCCATGACAATAACTTAAAGATCCACTGTGTTCTCAGTATCTTAATAAGATATATCTTATTAATTTCATACCATAATATCACCTCACTAGAAATTATATTCTCTACATGACTACATGTAAATTATTTTGAAACTGTTTTTATATTAAGAATTTCAAATGTAAACTGCGACATTCAAAAAAGAAACTTACAAAATCACATGCAAGAAGTTTGACAAGGATATATTTCTACTCTTCTGCTGGAGAACTTAATCTACGTGAAGAAGTATTATATCCTGCACTTGTATCACATTCACGATGTTCTAATGTGAAGATTACCTAGCTTTATATATACGTATATATTCATGAAGATGTTGAAGGAATAACTTCCGACGTGGTTGGAATGAATTACTCTATGCACCGACTGACTAAAGTTGAGGTAAAGGTGTGATATTATGTTATTTCACAACTTTTAGAAATTCAGTTGAGTAGCGAATTGTAGACATTCTACTTGTAGATTCATTCATATCCATGTTAAAACGATACGACTTATGTGAATTCATTTCGAAGATATATTATGCATAATACAGGAGCTATAGTACATAGCATACTTATACATGTAAGACAGCTGCTTGAACAGGACTCAGCGCAGGGCCGTAGCCAGACATTTTCGTTTGGGTGGGCCCTGGCCCAGATCGCCATAAGAAGGGTGGGCACTATAATTTTCACAATTTTTGTAATTTATCTTTGCAATAAAAAGCTATTAATGTATATTTTCTAAGATTTTTTTTCATTTGAC
>JAQIWE010004588.1:0-10628 GCA_034698565.1 Campodea plusiochaeta
CCCCCCCCCCCGCCCCCCCCTGTATCCGCGCCTGATAGTTATCTTCGGGTGCTGGCGCCTGAGCAATGTAACTACCGGATACCGGACTTTCGTATATTTCTACAACACACGAAACCAAACGTATGACAATAGATCATCTGCAGCATGTAAAAATATGTAAGTAATGATAAACTCACCAATTCCGATCGTAAATGACAAATTCTTACGAGCTCACATCAGCTGGCCTCACCACAGAAGAACGATCTTGTTTTCCCGCCTTCATTGGAGAGGGAAATTCAAATATTTCCGTTAGGTAGGCGACAAAAGAACACGGGAAGTTTTTTCTGTATTACATTTTAAGTCGTCTGTGTAACGCTATGTCTCATTGACTATACTCCAAAAAGACAGCACAAACGATAATGGTAATGTATGAGAATGGAAATGGATATATAATGGCAAGTTTACAGTCGAAACATTGCCTAGATTAAAAATTAGAAATAGAATATATTTTTCGCCATCATTTATCACACAAACAGTCAATCATATCCTGAGCAATAACCAACTTCTACAGGAAGAAAACAAATGAAATGAAAAAAGTTTTAATTGAAATAGTCTGTTGCATATATTTCTTTACATTTATATTTCTCAGTTTCATTGTCAAAACAATTATGATCCTGATTAATTTCGTTTGATCACATACTGATGAAACTATTATGTCAAATTAAGAATGAGAAAGTTTTGTCGGATTCAATAGCTCAGTTGGTAAAGCACGGTATTTGATAGACCGAGGTCGTGGGTTGGAGTCCCACTTGAGCCGAAATTTTTCTTGTTCTTAATTTATTTTTCCAATGTAAAGTAGTCAGTTAAAAACATTCATTTATAATATAGTCCTTTGCATAGCTTCTAATAATTTAATAAAGTCGTTTTATATTTAAGTCTTACTTATATGCTGTTACTGTACATCTATCAGTCAAACTACAGTATCTGAAGTAGGTTCATAAAATGTGATTTAAAAAAAAAAAACTTAAAGAATTAAACACTGGCACTTTTTATGAAACATCCCTTAAATTTTGTTAATATCCCCTTGAACAAAAATCACAACTACATTGCACAATAAATTGCCTTTCAACCCACGAAATGAAATCCTTATAAACTCGCAATAACCCCGAAAACTACATTTTATCCTAACTCACTCGGATAAATTCCCTTTCAGCATCACTCAACTTCTAGCCCCCAAGGACCACCACTAGACATTGCAACCATTCTTAAAAATTTACTATACAACTGGAAAAAACATTGCAAAATGCAATACTAGATATACAGCAGTCTCTACATCAAAAAACAAATAAATTCTCTTTTCTTTAAGACGACAAGAGATAGGCTGGTTTTCTCGTTGGAATCCGCTTACATAAATTTCTTCCACATTTGATTTTTTTTTATCGTGAGAAACTGTCAGCTGATCGAGTCTATGGTATGTAGTATGGTTTGATATTCTGTTATGTGATATACAAGGATTTTTTGTATCGAGGAATAAGGGAGATTTTTACTGTAGAGATTACAGAGAATAAGCTAGTCAGTGGTGCACGAGTTTGTAGCATATATTCTGAATATGTTTATAGAATTAGTGTGATGAAACAAAAAAAAAAACGTGTTTATATGATTTTTCTGTATCCGTAAGTCGCAATTTTTAAATCGGAGATTGAGAGAGAGATCACAAGATTAAAAGTTTTACTGTAATTGAAATTGTTTTGTTATTGAAAGCAAAAGAAACGTTATTTTCCTTTCCTATTATTATGAAAGAAACTGATCTAATGGTATCAAGTAACGGACTGACCACTAACCTATTTATAAGTGATTTTATTGAAGAGCAATTATTGGATCAAAAGAACTTAAACGAAGCCGTAATTATACTGTTACTGTAGCTGACAATAACTTGTACTATAGTTTCATCAGGTAGAAAAGTACTTCAGGTACAGGACCGAATTAAACTATAAGTGAAAATCTGGTATCGCAAATTGCTAAACGATGTAAAATTTGAAAATATCTTCCAATTACAATGATATTGTTTTTAACAGCAAACTATGCCAGATTTCATTTTATCGTGACTCTTCTCTTCTCCGAGGCTACTATATCTTTCTCTGTTTTACAACAATTCCTGTATGCAACAATATTTTCATAATATTGTGCTGCAGAAGCTGTTATCAGTATAATTTAGTACCGCTATTTAGGAAGATAGTTAAATACACTTGCTTCTACTCTAAACGATGTAACATTTTGAAATATTACATGAGCCAGGTGCAACAAATTTCACTGTTAAGTGTAGTGGCTCATTTTCATATAGTAATATAGTTTTACTTGATGGCGGCAATCTTGAGTGAAAGAAAATAAACAGAAGAGTGTGAATTTAGTTTTTGAGTCACAGAAGAGTCAGAATTTTACACGTAAGATGATGGATTGGTGATCAAATAGTTTCAAGTAATATGCCCCAATAAGATGTTCATTTAATAAAGATCATTCATTAAATTTAAAATCAAGTTGAGTAGATCTGTTGGCGTCAGGTTTCTGTGCAATTTATACCATAATACTGACAGATTATTTGAAAATTTAGTAATGAATTTAATATTATATTATTTACAAATCATATCAGCACAATAATATTCTGGGACAGGTTTGACAATAATTACCCATTCTCTAGCAACAGTTTTGGTATAATTTTCACTCTAATCATTCACTAAAAAGTATTTTTTCAACATATTTAATTCAAAGCTTTGAAATTATTCTTCAGAAAAACAGAAATGGTTTAATTATCTACATGAGCTATCAGATATAATTAATGTTCTTTTCAAGAGAATAAACATATATTTCAAAATCACCAATAAAAATACAGTGCCCATCATTTTAAATCAATAATACAATTCCATCATCATAACTCACTCTCAGAATCCTACACCACCTAAAGTATAAAAATTTCAGAAAACTGATACTTCTGATTTAACTTAAACAAACATAGAAAAAGCATCGAGCAAACGCGCACCTTTTCCCCTTGTCTGCTCGCTTCCCGCCAACCATATGATTCACCCCCGACCCCCACTCCCCCTATTCCCATCTCCTCCCCCAATCGACTAGTCCAATGAACTCGGGGTGAAGGTAGGGTAAGGACGGAATCATGACATTCAAAAAAATGCATGCTGATTATATGGACGAGGAATGCAAGGGTTAAGGGGTTGTTTTTTGAGTGATTTAGGGGTAAATTGTTGGGTTTTTCTGAGATGTGGGTGTTCTCTTCGAGTGACATTAATTTGAGTTTTGTAGAGTTTGGTTAGTGTCTAGGATGGCGTGATTTGTATTTTGGATCTGAGTAATTTAGAATGTTTGTGAATGATGTTAGTGGATTCAGAAGGCGCTGAATGTCTTCAGGAAAAGTAATTCAGAATTGTTTGATGAATGGACTGTGTTGAAATAATTTCGGACGGTTGTTCGTTTAGTCAGGATATTTAGTAAAAATCTCCCAACACAGCACAGATTCAATTAAAATATTGAATACTGCTATATAATTTCTGATTTTTTGTGTTTTATTTTCAGAAAGTACAGAGTGACCTCTGTGACTTTCATACATAATATTATAAAGATAGTCGTCTAAAATTTCGGAGGTTTTCCATCCAATTCTAATTCACAGTCATTTGTAGTTTCTGAAGAGATTTTAGAGATTCAGCTAACTTTTTATTCCAATTTCACACAATTTATTGGTTACATAAGCTTCAAGATTTTTAGAGCTTGACATATCTTTTTCTCTTCATAAAATAGCAACGTGACGAAAGCTAGTAAGCTACCATGGTTTAAAACTGAGCTAGAATTATTTGCATAACAGTCGGTATGTTTCAGCAATATTCTCATAGGATTTTTTTTTTGTGGCTTTTTGTACTTCAAATAACTTGAAAAATAACAATCTCAAACAGTATCGAAGATTGTACGTCAGTTACAGTGGTGACGCTAAGGGGGGTCAGGGGTTGCAAGTGCACCCCTGTCGGACACAGCCTGCACCCCCGTCGGACACAGTCTGTCGGACACAAAATATCTTTTTTAACCCAGAAAATTTGGATGGAAAAAGGAAAATTTCGCGCTCGGGCTAAACCCTCGCAATATGTTTATTATGTTTTCCATGACATTTTAATTATGCGAAGTTTAAAGAAAGTTCAGTTTCAAGTGCAATGATATAGAAATTGTCAAATAGCCACTAAATAATCAAAACTTGCTTTCAAAGCCCCAGCTATTGGTTATTAAGACTTGACTTTCAAAGGATATCACTAAATCTGATAAATAAATAATGATATACAAGTATTATGAAAGTCCTGTTAAAAATCAGCACTATCCTCCAGATGCTGTTAAAATATGCAAATTTTCCTGAAAACTCAACAACTATTTTCAGTATTTATGTTTAACTCATTCTATCAAGGATGCTTGAAAATATGTTTAAATTTGCAATAAAAAATGAATTTTTTTGACGCTCGGGCTCGTCCTCGCTATAGTGGCTGTGTTTTTATATATCTTAAAAATTTGAGAATTCAAAAACCACCAGCAATTTTTTATAAGGGGTGAGTATTTAGACATACAGTATTAATATTTAAAAAAAAAAAAAAAAATTAAATTGTCAGACCCCCCCCCCATCGGACACACACTGACCCCCTGTTGGACACGACGCTGGCGTCACCACTGGTCAGTTACATCTTTGATCTTAAACAGTATCGAAGATTGTACGTCAGTTACATCAGGCTAGTTTTGGTTTTTAGGTTCCTTCACATAAGACCAAGATAAATAATTCTGAATCAGTATGAAATACACTGAAACCAGGTCAGTAATGTGGCTGGCACTAATTTGGATGACATTAATTCATTTATTTAAATTGCAAGAATGTATCTTTTTTTAGAATCTATCTAGACATTTCTGTCCTGACCGAAATGTAAATATAATCTCTCTTGATTAATAGAGATAGAAACTATAGTGACTTAATTTGTTAAGTTTATACCATGTCTATTCCTTGGTGACTAATACCCCAAACCTTTCAACTTAATCTCTCTTGATGAAAGGCATGTTATTCACACAAAAAAACAGAATGACAAAAAATAATTTGTCCAAATGCACATAAATTGACAAACTCAAACCAGAAAGCACATCTTCCTAAGTACCCGATTTCTATCCAGTCAGCATCTCTAGTACTGTACAAAAACAACATCACACTAGCAAGTGTGAAACACTGTCACTACCCTTATTGGAATTTCACAAGTCCATACAATGCATTCACAAACTCATGAAAATTTTACGATTCTATTTTGGGTCTACAGTTTCTGCTTTATTTGAATGATCCCATAGTACTGTGGTAGACTACTGTAGTAGAATCACGAGGGAAATGCCATTCAGAAAGAGTATTTGAATTGGGTTATGCTTCTTGAATGTTAAATTAGATGGACTTTTCTGACTTCATGTTGCAGTAGATTGTGTGTTTATTTTTTTGTGAGCAGATGAGGTTTGAAAATCTTTAAAAGGTTGTATTAAATGAAAATTTCTGTGTGTTATTGTCTGTTTCACTCCACTTTACTTTTAGTGTCTGATAATATTACAGAAATATCAATGACGATTATGTTAATTTTAATGCAAAACAGAGCTTACTAACTTTTGTTGTTCAATGCAAGTTAGTTTGTTGAATTTCCAAAAAAAAAAAAAAAAAAATATTAGCCGACCAAAGAGCCAGCTATCCTAAATAATGAAGAGTAATATAATTTAAGTGTAGCAGACTGTAGATATCTGGATGATGTATTAAGAGATCTTAGCTTGTCTTGATGATTATATCACCACCAAACCTGTTAAAATCGCTTGAAAGATTCCATTAAACTTTTAATCCCAATCCATCAGATTATCCCATTACTCATAATAGTTTTTTCAAGAGCAATTAGCATTTAATCTGTACGTACACGTTAAAACAATACAGCTTTAAAAAAGACTGAATAATTAATGAGACATTATTATTCCATACAATACTTATAGAAGAGGTTAATGTGATAACAATCTGTAAAATGGAGAAAATGTTAAAAACTAATAGCAAAAATTCAATTTTAGAGATATACAATTACAATGAATGCATCTTGATATCGTATTTACTTACGATTTCTAGTGAGACTCGTTGAGATGAACCTTTCCCGAGCATCTTGGATCGCGTCGAGAAGGAAGTCTAATCTTGGGTTAGTCAGAGTATTTTGGACAGTGCACAGTACACCCTTTGTGTTTTTTACATTACATATAAGGAATTTACTAGCCTGCTCGGTTTCAGATGAGCCTTGTCCAAGGCAAGTCAATAACCGAGTTCCGACATCTAAACCGAATCTGGCGATGGCTCGTTAGTTTGAAAATTAAGGAAATCCTAATAGCTTAATTTGTTTATATACAGCAGGAGTCTGCTTTACAGTTATACATATAAGTAAACATTGTTTCATATTTCAAGACATTTAAATAAACCCTAGAAAATTAAAGACCAAAGTACTCAACTAAAAACAGAATAAAACCAAAAAAAAGACGACAAATTTTTCTTTAATTGAAATTCAAGATGTCTGAAGTCATTTGAGAGCCATAATCCGGGTTAATGAATTATAAATCTCACTCAGAAATGATAAGTACTAATAACCAAAATTCAAACCTATTATTCATCAACCTTAAAATAGTCACCCAAACATGAAACCCACGTCGGATTTCCTTCAAGGTCAATCCTCCGATATGATCCGGTCTTTATCACCTACTCGGCAATTCACTTCCAGCCATTTTCTAGGTCGGTCTTTACCCCCTCTCGTTTTCCCGCCATAGTACTATACTCTCCTCTGTCGTTATCGATTAGTCGCGCCTGGCCGACAGTCTCTACTACTACATGCTGTGTTGTTACGGGTAGGATATTTGGATTGGATTTAGTACAATTGATTTTTGTGGATCTTTGTTTATGAGCATGAAATGATATTTTGGAGTATTTAGTCACCAAGGAATAGACATGGTAGTCACTATAGTTTCTATCTATATTAACATATACCTTAGGGGGGATACCAGAAACTAAACAGGATATGTTAGCTAAAGTGTAGTTACTATAGCTACACACTTCAGATGATAGTTTTGTACTATCATTTTCTAACATTGTAAAGCAGAAATGATGAGTGATACACATAGTGTCATATCAATCCACGGATAGTATAACTGATGAGCCTTTAAGAGGTGAAACAGCTGTCTTATACCATGGCTATTTCTTGGTGACTAATACCCCAAACCTTCTAACTTATTATTAAATACATCATTAAGATGTAAATAAAATGATTAACTGACTACTTTGCACAGGAAATATAAATTAAGTACAATAAAAATTCTCGGTTCCAGTAGGACTCGAACCCACAACTTTCTCTAACCATCTGAGCTATTGAGGTCGACATATGTTTTTCTCACTTCTTAATCTACTGCAATAGTCACTGGTCAAATAGAAACAATAAAAATGCTATGCATATACTAAATCTATGACTTGTAAAATTAATAATAATTGAAAAAAAAAAATAGTATTAAGACCGATCGATGCAACAATAAAATACATATATTTTTGAAAATTCAACAGAACGGTTGTCACATCTTGTAAGAGTACTCTGGGTGGCTAGTTCCACCATAAATCAGTAATAAAAGTAATTGAAAGTTGCATCAAAGTTTCTATTTCAAGTATAAACTATGATATGGAATCATCAAACTTTTGAATAATAACCATTCCTGTGTTAAATGTTGTTGATTTATTTCTCTATCTTAGCATGTTTCAAGGCTTCAGAAGTTAATATAATTATCTAAAAAAGAAAAGTTAAAAATTACTATACAATTATATAATACTAAAACACAATATACTTACAGAAATAAAAACAAAAACGTATAATCACATCCGAAGATAACATAAAAGTTTTATCAGAGTTTTATCAAAGCTAAATAGAAATGGACTACTGATATATATGATAATTCGATAGGAAAGGGCCAATAAAGAAAATGTTTAAATAAAAATACTTTTCATAGTTATGCCAGAAACATTAAGAATGTTAATTTTCATAACTTACAGTATTGTCGCCATCATAGTTTAGTGCTAGTTTGAACATTTGACAATGACAAACTGAGAATGTAACATATTTGAGAGAGTTTGATGCTGTGCTATTATGTATACTGAAATTAACTCAATAGGTTCAACTATATAGTATCAGTTAAATTGGATTTGTTATACTGAGGGGATAGATTCTGCAGAAGTATAAGTCGACCTGAACACAATAGATCACCATTTGTGATTTCTTTAACTGGGTAAAACTGTAAAAAGAACTTCAACTGGTTTCATTTCATATACTGCTTTCAAGACTTGTACACCAGGATACATTTCAAATGTGTTACTTTATAATAGTAACACATTAATATATACCGGTATAAACGCTTATTGATTACTATGTTTGATATTGCATTAACAACATAACGAATGAGTTGCATTTTTTGTCAATAATAAATAAAACTCAGTATGCCTTGGAAATTGGGACACAATTTGCGTCCCAAAAGGTCACAGTTGTTAGTGCTTTACTGATGTATCAACTGCTGTGGAATAAAAACTTCAGGTTTGCTCACCTTCTCCATTTCTATGTATTATTAACGATATTGAAATATTGGATTAAAATCGAATTTATTGTAAAACCAAAACTCAGAAACAAAAAATAAAATATTTATGCCTCAGATGGTATTCAAATCTACCATTCCACATTCCAGGTAGGATACAACAATTAAAAATAATTATATTTCAGATTTGGGAAATTAATGTTAAAGAAAGCGGAACGCACCGATAAGCCCTTAAGGCTTGGTGTGACCACAATCAATGATATTATTGTTACAGCACCCATTACAAATAATATTTGTAAAAATTGCACATCATATTGAAAATAAAGTAAAGAACAATGATGATACCCCACGTGCATTAAAATATTCAAATGAATATACCGTGGTGACTGAGTTAAAAAAACATTTAACTTGCTTGCATTGCCATAGTACGAGTATATTCGCCATATCAATCCAGTACAGTTCAAGCTAACTTTCTAGTACATTTTCATTGATATCCTGTAACAAAACTGTACTATACTCTTCGTTTGCCGGGTTACCATAGCGATAGGGAACAAAGAAATGTTTATTCGCTATGGCTTTTCTTGGACGAAATATTGTTATTGGGTTGAAAAAAGAGGTTGTGTATGTGCTCGGAATAGTGATCAATTTGACTGAAGGGTTATTATGGGGTGTGTGGGCATTTGACTATATTATAGTCGTAAAATATTTCATTTAAGTCAAATGGGGTTGGGTTATTATTAGTAAAGTGGTTATTGTAGTAAAATGGAGTGGTGTCAGTTATTTGATATTGCGCGAGTTTGGGTTTCATTAAAATAAATATGATTTATTTATTGGCAATACATTTCGTACCATTCATTCATGTACCGTTCTATAATTATGTCTCTGATGTCTGTAAACAGCCTGAAAAAATGAGTTGGCGCGATAATTCAAGTTTAATGGAAACTTATTTGAAGTATATCACTAGACTTTTTTATCCACGTAAATATTTAGTAAATCCATAAATGCAAGTAAATATTTAGTAAATCCGCAAATATGTAAATCTCGTACGCCAAAACGAGACATGCGAAACCCCTCGCTCCCAACGCATTTAATTCACTTTCGTAAAGTTGTTAAACAAATATTCTAAAAAGTAATTTTATTTTATTTTTTATCTGCTCCATTTGGATACGCACTGGCAATCAAAAAGCAAAATTACCAATTCCATTTAACCAATTACCAGTATTCACTCTGATTACACACAGACCCATTAGACAGACTTAAAATACATCATGCTTCACAAATTTAACGTTAGCATAACTATAACACGTTCGCTATCTTTACACTTCCTTTGCCGAAGGACTATTTGGCTAATATAATTTGTCCTTTTGGAAATACTATCGTCTGTAGCTTGTTTACTAAACCATCAAGCGTGCCTTATCTGTTTTTGACTCGCTTTGAAGCAAATGGCTTTCGGAATGAACACTTGTTTGTCTTGAAGACGATACTAAAAGCGAAAAAGAATGGATTTTTGTTAGTGTCCGGATGTTGAAAGGAGATGGTAATAGTATATAGCCTGCGATGGTATCGTTATTGAAGAGAGTTGGAGAACATCAAGGCTTTTAATTGGAATCGGTACTGAAATTGTGGTAATAATTGCGATGTGTAGATATGAGATTGCTTTGTTTATTAGTGTATACTATAAAAGGGAAAACAGAAATGTGTTGTGAAAATAGTTTACTTATACAAGTAATTATTCCACTTCATTGCAATTTGTTGTTTCATGTTAACAATAAAAGAAATTGATCTAATTTATTGTATGAAAGAACAGTCCAACAAAATTATTTTAAATTAAATTATTAGAAGCTTTGCAAAGGAATATATATCATAAATGAAATGGTTTTAACTGACTACTTTGCATTGGAAAAATAAATTAAGAACAGGAAAAATTTCGGCTCAAGTGGGACTCGAAACCACGACCTCGGTCTATCCAGGACCGTGCTCTACCAACTGAGCTATTGAATCCG
>JAQIWE010004589.1:0-10628 GCA_034698565.1 Campodea plusiochaeta
TATCTAAACGCACGTTCGATTATTGTGAAATCGATTAATTTCAAAAATTGATTATTAAATTACCTTATAAAATTAAAAATAAAAAACGTTTTCGATTATTGATTGGATAATCAAAATAATTAATAATCAATTTAATCGCCTAGCAGGTTGACTTAATATCATTCACTTCATCTACCACTGGACTGTTCTTATTCAATTTATTATTGTTATTGCTGATTTTCATTTTTAAGTCATTTTCTCATTTAGATGAGCTTCGAAATCACTTTAAATTCGGTTTTTAGTTGTAAAATATAACTTAGAACCAAATTAAATAGTTTCACAATTACTATTTTATAGTAATTCCGTAATCTTATGAATAAATACCAAGTTTAAAAAATGAAAAAGGGTCCAAGCAACATTGACTTTACAACTTTTTATGTGGAAAAAGGGGCCAAGCGCCTATAATAAATGGTGCTTGGACCCTTTTCCCTCATTTTTTTCATTATGCTTTAATGAGGGAAAAGGGGCCAAGCGCCTATTTTATGGCGCTTGGCCCCTTTTTCCTCATTTTATTTTGAAATGTTAATGAGGGAAATTTGAGCTAAGCATCAAAAACTGGTGCTTGGCCCCTTTTTCCCCGTTTTATTTTAAAAAATCGTTGTCATTTTCTCATTCTATCTCTGAAATGGTTAGAGTTACGCCTGTCTCCTTTTTCCACAACATGTAGGCATGTTTTAGGACCTCAATGGAAGGGATAACTCAAAAATGATGAAAGTGGCGCTTTGCCCCTTTTTCCTCCACAAGGGCGATATCTTTTGATCCGTTGGGTCAAAAAATGTCAAACTTTTTTAAATATTTTTTTTATAATGTAAGGTACAAGAAAATTACAGAAAATGAGAAATTCATTATTTGCAAGTAACCCTTTAAATTAATTTACTTCACTAATACAATAAACAAACTCTTTTCTTTTTCCCTTAGTTCCCCCTCCTGAGGAATATTTATTCACCTCCACATTATGGTCAGAGGAACATAAGTTATATGGTCATGGTTTTGAATTATTATGTGTAGCTGCTAACTCACAAGGAACACTAGTGGCATCTGCATGTCATGCTACCAAACCACAACATGCTAATGTTATTATATGGTAAGGATGGGGTAGGATGTAGCTAACCCTTCAAGCTGTAATTGCCGTATAAATACGCGAATTTATTCTCTACCTGTAGTGTATTGCCGTACTTACATGCAAGTACCATTTCCTTTCATAGTCGTTTTGCCGTATATATACGCAAATCATTCTTTCTTTGAGTCAATGATTCTGATTGGCTAATAGTGATGGTATCAATCAACTATTTTGACGTTTTTAGACCAATCAGAGACAATCTTTCAAAATACTGCGGTGGTTTTTTTGCTTTCTGGAAGCATATTTATAAAAATGAACTTCTGCTGCAGCAACTTTTAGGCATTTAAAAATGGCTGAAACTGATTTATAGAGAATTAAATTCTCTTTAAAATGTACAATAAAAGTTTGAAGGGAATCACAAAGTACAAGATGTTTTTGAAGCTAATTAGTTTGTTTCTTATAAGTGGCCAAACCGAAGAAGTATCTTAAACATGAATACGTCACTTAATCTCCTTACAAGCATAAACAGATACGGAATTTTCAACATTAATTTTTTTTAAAAAGGCACAGGAATTTCTTCAAAAAGCGCAGAAAAAGCAATAAACTCGCCAAACTTCTGGTCCTAATGATCATAGTGTAGTTTCCATTACTTACGTCACTGTAATTGTCCATCATTTATTCATTCATCTATTCAAAATCCATTTCTTAATTATTTTTATTCCTCTGTATTTAGGGATACAAAAACATGGAGATCTCTTCAGCAATTGCCAGGCCATCAATTAAGTATAACACAGGTATGAAATATTTTAGAATAAATTTATAGATGATAAATAAGAAAAAGATTTTTGCAGGGGTGCAGAATATTCCTGAAATCCAAAATTTCCCCAGAACATTCAGAAATTTCCCCGACTTTTTCAACATGAAATATAACAAAACTCTTGCGATTTTCAAGTTCGTTTATGTTCAAAACGTGGGTCAATGTCAAGGTTTGGCAACATGGGCCAAAATTTTTGATTTTTTAACTACTAAAAGGTTAAATTATACGCAAATTTGAAATTTTATAACATTTTTAGTACTACCGTAAACAAAAGATGTTATAATTTTAGAAGTTTTATATGTTTAATTGACCTCCATGTTCCCTCGAATAATGTTCCTGTGTTTAGTTCACAATTATAAGCTAGTACAATATTTCAGTATAAATACTTTCCAGAAAAAATCTTTATCGGTATTCAAAAAATATTTTTTCAGATTTTGTTTAGGTTTAAGAGAAATATCACGATCAACTGTTTCTTTTCTGAAGAAAAAGAGAAAAAAAAAATTCTATATTTTTTTTTGTTTGTGCTCAGATCTCCCCAAAATCTTGGAAATTTCCCCCGAACTTCGTTCGCGCATTCGGGCATATTCTGCACCCCTGCATTTTTGTAGATGACAAATACTTTGTATAAAAAGTTTATGTATTATTGTTCTTCTCTTGTAGTTGTGTTTCTCTCCATGTGATGAATATCTTCTTTCTGTATCCAGAGATAGAACATGGACATTATTCAAAAGAACAGGAGATAATGAAGGTAATAATAGTTTTGCTTTCCTATGCTCTTTTAAAAAACATATACACTGTATACTTTATACAAAAACCGTTTAACCCATCAAGGGTGTTTCTGACATTCCAACAATTGATAATCCTTTGTTGACTTATTTGTTTTCTTTGACCAACCTGCGAATTGCATAGAAAATATCCAATATGAACCACCCAAAGAAGTGGTCAACAATGGGTTTACCTGTCAATACAGTTTGAAGACATAACCAGTTTAGGTTCGTAAGATATTGGAAGCACTATAATATGGCAGTATTAGTAAAATCTTAAGAAACTTTTAGTTTACCTTTCACAATATGGTATCCTGTGATATACAACTGTATTAAGTTACAGTATATAATTATTGTTTTTTCACTTTTCTGTGTATCGTAGGTTAATTGTTACTTGTACTGGTATAGTTCAAATTACTTTTGTGAATACGTCGCAGTAATTTTGAAATGTAAATGAAAATATCTTTAAGGAAAACATTTAGGCCGAGATTGCATTTTTATTAAGCATTTATATCCGAGATTTCTTATACAAAACTATATATATAAATAAGAATTGTCTGAATTGACATTATGTTATGGTATACTTTACTTTCACAACTTTTTTGGAAAATTCTGTAAGCTGGTGGAATAATAATGGTAAATACATTTGTAGCAAATTTGTAATTCTATGTACCAGTAGTTTTGTAATCTATGTCATTAGTTATTATTTTCTTGTTAGTTATGCAGTAGTGAAATATTTTAAAATGATATAATTTAACTTTTGCTTTCAAAGAAGATACCGTATATCAATCCCTTCTTTCCTTTGTAGCTCCATTCAACCTTCTGTGTTCCTCCCCTAAGAAAGGTGGTATTCACTCTCGTATAATCTGGTGTTGTGATTGGTCAATATGCTCAAAGTATTTCATTACTGGATCAAGAGATAAGAAAATAGGAATATGGGAGGTTAAAGACCAACAAGTTACTGTTGCAGGTAAAGTGAACTTGATGATATTTGTTAGGCCTATGTAGTTTGTGTTAGAAATTAAAACAAGTACTTTTTAGTGTTAGGCTGGAATTCCAGAACTTATTAAAGTAAGTTGCAGTCCTCCCAGATGTCCTATATATTCTATATTTTGAAGAGTGCTCCTATATTGTCAGACTTTATTTTTAGAATTTGTCCTATATTTTAAGAGAAAAGGCTAAAAACAAAAATTAAAGAAGAAAAATCTGTAAATTTACTAAAAAAAAATTCTGAAAAAGTAATTTGACAAGTTAGATTGTCGCTTCCCGAAACATTTTAAAAACTTTTATGAATTACTAAATGTGGAAAACACCATTTTTAAGTTAAAAAAGCCTAAATTTAACTTTTTTTACGTAGTTTCGAAGTATTTTGTAACATCCTACATAGGCCTGTCGTATATTTCAAAACCAGACTAAATTTAACTTTTTTACATAGTTTTGAAGCATTTTGTAACATCCTATATATATCCTAAATTTTAAAACCAGTATCCTATATTTAAATATCACCAATCCTATATCTAAAATTTATACTGCTGGGAGGACTGAAATTAATAAGTGAAGGAAAATATGTATTGAAAACTAGGAATTTCATAAAATATCTAGTTTTTGTCTTTTTGGAGAAGTTTTTTCTTGTTTCTAAACAGAATGAGAATATGAATCAGGTTTTTATGTAAAGCTACTATTCAGAATTTTTTGGATATATGGTAAATCAAATTTACTACCTATGGTACCATATGTTCCATCTGACTTTTTTAATTCTACCAGTTTATTTTTCCTTTTACATAACTTAATTGCAAAAATATATTTTCATTTTTGAAGTAATTTAGATATTTGATAAGATTAAGCAGAAGAAATCACAAAACATTCATATTGAGAGCTGCAATTTTTCCTCTAAAACATTTCTTTTTTCTACAATTTAGAAATTTAGTGTAGACTTTTTTTTACTCTATTCTATTTTTAATATACCGTGTAACATTACTAATCTTGATAACAATTCTAATTACTGTTGTAAATTTGAATATTTGCTTCAAAAACTCAATATTTCTTGTTAATATGAATATATTTTAAATAGTAGAAATATACGGAATATTGTATATTGATAGAAATGAAAAGCCGACTTCTGTAATAAGCACTCTGTATATTATAGGACATTACCCAACATGTTTCGAATTAAACAATTCATCATCAGGGGTGACACATATAATTAGATGTTATTATTTTAAATACAGAACAGCAAGTTTCGGCTTTTCATTTCTATCAATATAAATTAATAGCCTATATTTTCTGAAATCATTTCTTCTTCAACTTTCTCTCTTTCCTGTATAGGTCCTGCATTGACGTGTGATGATTCAGTGACTGCATTATCGTTCTCTCCTATAATCCATAGTAATGGAACTTATATTATTGCAGCAGGATTTGAGTCAGGTTCAGTTAGTTTATATACATGGAGTAGTGGCAAGTCATGGGAGAGTTTGTACCAGTTCAATGAAGTGTATCCTTTTGAAGAAATCACATTAGATTTGATAGGTTTTGAGAGATTCAGTGACATTTTCTTGCCGATAATTATGGATTAGACCACTTCAAAACAAATAAAATATGATATGCTTTGTTTCCTATACTGTATTATCATACAAATTTTGAAAATGATTTTGAAATGTTTGTACGTTAATATATAAAATGAAATGTCAGTTCAATATTTTATTCTGTTTTGAAGTGGTCTAATCCATAAAATCACAATGGATTTAAGCTTGAGCAAAATTAATATGGTAGGGTGTACATGTACTAACAAATTTAATCATTTTTTATCAGTGAATTTCAGTATTAAAATAACTATGTAAATTTTAAAATTCAAGTTAACATTTTAAGTATTTAACAGCTCTAAAAGTAACATTAGTGAAGCTGGAAGTCATTATCTGGTGCCATGTTAAATATATTTCATAGAAACAACATTAAAAAAAGCAAATAAATTGATTTAATGGAGATTCCAATTTTGATTCATTCATCAGGGGAGGATATTATTGTTCTTTTGCCTTCTTTACGCTTTAATCAATTTTTACTGAAGCAAACAAGAAAGTGAAACTTGGTATCATCTTAAAGGATACCTCCGCGCTTAGACCAAGGTCATATGAACTATTGACGTCATCTTATTCTCGAAACTGTTTTAATCCATGCTGTGGAAGAATTACTTTAAAAGACCCAGTACTTCAAGAGTGTAAGTTTCTGTTTCGTGACGTCATCGTACAGAAATTATGTCGACAATTGCTCCCTTTAGAGCTACGTGAGTTTTGAAAACGAAATTGGTATCTTTGGATAATTTATTAATTTTATCGATAGAACTTTCTTTCTTTCTAGTAATTTTTCATATAATTTCTGTTAAAATTATGTTAAAAAGAAAAAAGAATTTCTTATTATTTAGGTCAATTTTTGTAGATACTATACTTCACATCAAATAGAGAAGTGACCAATGCCCTGTAGAGAGCATCCGCACTTGTAATGTACAGTAATGCTCTCTTCAACAAGAGGAAGAACCCCGTCATCGCTTATTCAAGACTCATGAGGAAAGCGGACATGCTCTCTCCGGAGTTTGGTCGCTTTTGTATTGAAATAAAGTATAGTTTGAAGTTCACTTTATGTTTTAAACTTAAAGATGAATTATGATCATAGAAATTATGTTACGATGTAGGCTAAATGGCATTTTTCTTCTATTAAATAGTTCCGCTTGGGTTAAACCAACTTATTGAAACACAATATTTCTTCAGGACGTTTTACCTTTATTAATGAAAAGGCTTTATCAACTGTACATAAAAACGAGTGAAAAAATTTTAGTTATACAAACCAGAAATTGAAATATTGTGTTTCAATAAGTGGTTAAACCCAAGCAGAACTATTTAATCATAGAAATTACTTTTTTCATGAAATTTTATGGTCTTCACATTTTCTATTTTCCTTAATACCAAATATTTCAGTGAACGTCATTTATCCGTTGTGAACCGCCTTCATTTCCAACCAAGACCAAACAAAGCCGATCAAGACTCACAACCAAAGTTAAGACTTCTATTAGCCAGTTGTAGCAATGATCATTCTGTACGTATAAACAAAATATCTATCAATTGGGATTTATTGAAATAAACAACACAAATTTTTATTTTTTCCAACAATTTTTTTTATTGAACCATTTTTTTCATACTTTCGTTGTGTACACAATAATAAATCAAATTTTATTTAAAAACAAAAAGATTTTTTTACGTTTCATTTTATTTTTATTCAGATCGTAAAAGAGCTTTATTATCGCTCTATAAAATACAAATAAGGAGTACAAGAAAATAAGATAAATAACATTTGGAATATAAACACATACATTCATTTTGATCCCTTGGTTTACAAAATTTGTGAACCTTTTATAAACTACATACCAGATGATATCTTAACATTTTTCAACAGTTTCTAGCCTCTCGCAAAAACAAGGAAAACAGCAATAAACTCGCTTTTTGAGCCAGAGAAAAACGATTCATCATATTATACATTTTTATTTATATATACTGCTCAGATGGGTTTTTTCACAATAGATCTATCAAAAAACTGCAATTTAAAAAGGCAACCCGATAAAATTTAATAGTTCCAAATTTGAGCAACGGCTATATTTATAACGCTTGGTATTAAAATAAGAATAATTAACAGTAGTTAAGCTTTTATTTTGTAACAATAAACTATTGGTTCTATTAAGGGCTGTTAACGGTTATTTTAAATATTCGAATAATTGGTTGTATAAGAAGCATTCAGATTTTACAGAAAAAAAAAATTGTATGAACTTTTTTGGTGTTTCTATATGAAAGTTATAAAGTTTTTTGTAATGAAATCATGTGTTTTTATTTCTATTTTGATCTCGTTTGCTTTTTAAAAATAGATCTTTCTACTGCATATGAAATATTTGAACTGTATTTCTTGTTTATAAAGGTACAAGCCTGTTTATATTTCTTTAGAAAATTGAGAATTTAAGGTCTACATAATTTCTTTCTGTTATTTGAATACCACGAAACATTCGAATATTCGTATACAAAAAATAACCGAAAACTGTCGCCCTTAGAGTTTCTATCTAGATTAGGGTAATTGGTCGACATATTATAGAGAACAATAATATTGGCACGTAATATATTAAACAAACAATTTGTAAAATATATTATTCTACGATTAACTAATGAATCCCATCATTGAGCAAAGAATGAGTAAAATTTTTCCAATTGTTACTTTTTTTATACGAATCACAAATAAAGGAAACATAGATATCATAAACAGTAGCACGAAACACATTATTTTACGTTAATATTATAGTAAACACGATTTGAATTCGTTGAAATATTCCGTATTTTAATCGTTACGGAATAAATCAACAAAAAGTAGATCGTCGTAGACACAAATACATTCACAACAAATCTATTTACAACAACTAGATACGTCAATGTCATTTGTTTTCCATAGGAATGGGGGTGGGGAGGGGAAAAAATTAAAAACTGATATTGTATTAATAACGCAGGGTTTTACACATTTTCCGGTTGACAGAACTAAATATACGAGAAATAACCAACTTATTGTCCCAGCACAGCACTAAAAAACGAAGAAGGGTTTTCTTTTTTACTTTTTACGTAAAATATAATTACAATGATTGATACCGGTACTGAGATTTTTTTAAAGACGTGTGTTTTACGAAGGTTAGAAAAACAATACAAATACATGTAGAAAGATTGAAAAGCACCACATGTAAATATACAAACAGTTATTTACAAAGTTATCGGGTGTATTATGATAACTAACCATTTTATTTTCATTATCATAGAAAAACAATATTGGCCCTTTATTGCCCACTGCAACATAGTGCTTTTTTTGTACCATGATTTTTGGCAATTTACGTTTTTATTTTATATGCAAAAAAAATCATTTTTTTTTTCGCTGCCCACATACAAAGAAAAGGAGTCGGAAAGAACGTCAGATGGTACGAAGAAACTCTAAAAATTTGGCAATAAGCTTTTTTTTCTTAAGTTTTACCACACTCCTAGACAATAATAGAGCTACTGGCGGGTAAAACATGAATGTGTCCGTACGCACATCTAAAAATCTTCATCATGCAAGCGATTATTTTGACTTCACAGCCGTTCGGAAACATAGTCGTCGCTTTCCTTCATAGAGCTGGGTTTGATTCGGACCAAACATGGAATTAGTATGCCAAGTGCTACAAGACAAACGGCCAAGGTGTTAACTATGATGCCTTCCAGAGGGAACTGATCGTACTCTAAGCTGGAAGCAGAAAACAAGCCACAGAATTCCCCGTTAGTGGATTAGTTTTGGTGTACTAGTATAGCTAGGTTATTGGGATGCGCTTAGTTGTGCTCAAACAGTGCATTGAATTCTTTTTTCAGTTGAAGTGCAAAATATGCTTTCAAACATATTTCACTCATAAGTTCAGTTATATTTATTATGTTTTAAAAATTAAATTTGGTGGTTACAATTTGCCAACTACCATTTTTTTTTATTAAACAATTCTTGGATATTTTTATATAAAATGCATAGTTCTTTTTTCTATAGGCTAGACCCTTTTTTTAAAAAAAAAAGACTGAGCACTAAAATTTCATATTTTCCCTATCTGCTAACCAAGTTTTAATTTTAACACTAGCTGTTTAGCTTCAAGAAATAATTTATTTTTTCAAGAGAGCTATATACACTACAGTGTTAACATAGCAGTTATACATAAAGTAATTTTAAATTTAGTATTGTCAGCTGCAATGTTAGTGCCAGTAATAATGTAACTGTTAAGAACAAATAATACTACAAACTAACATCTTTCTGAAAAAGTACAAAAATATAGTTATAAAAACTCTGGTGAAATCTACTGGTACTGAAAACTTCACACACACTAAACTAGAGCGCATCCCTTACTAACCATGCAAATGATACTAAGACTACGCTGAAAGTGAAAATAATGCAAGTTAGTTATAAAATGTTAAAAAAACGTGCTTAATATAGAAAACCCCGCCACCATGTCAAAAAAAACGTCATTGCGGAATGGCCGTACGGAATTTATTATAGTATAGTCTGTCAAAAAGTTATAATAATAAATGCAAAAAAAATCTACAGATCTGTCTGGGCAGTAATGAGGATATGTCCTCTATATTGGGATTCTCTTCGGTACATGAAATAAGACATGGCTACTGCACCGGCGACCAAGGCAACGCCAAGTGCGTTGACGATTATTGCTTCTTCTGGCAAGTCGCTATAACGCCAACCTTTGTCCCTAGAATAAGTGAGTAAACCAATTAGAAATCATGGTTTTGAAAAAGTTTTCATTCGGTTAGTTCACATGAATAATTGAATATATTGAAATGGATTAGTAGTTTTGTTTTCTAAATTTATTATTTCTGCATTGGTGGTTCTTTTTAAAAGAAGATTGTTTCAGCAATTGTTAGTTCACAAAAATTTCTGGAAGTTTTATTCCCTCTTTGAAATGTGTTCTAACTAGAAGGAAAAGCTTCAACTCAACCAAAAACATATTTTTACTGCTTACATGTTTTAATTGCCGGTACATTCATAATCATCTTCAGAGCTAAAGATAAATGAATCCAAAGAACTTGGTACAATCAAATGTTTAAGAGAACTAGAAATTGTTGTTGAAATATGACCATCAATTTCTAACACTCTTACAGACATGGGATGGGTCACTTCACCATTTTAGGTTAGGTAACTGGGTCATAATTATGTTACCCATCCTAGAGCCAATATGGATCACATGATTGAGTGGGTCATGGGTCAAAATATTTCTCTCTTTTAAAGGGTTACCTCTGCAGATAATGAATTTCTCGTTTTCTGTAATTTTCTTGTATCTTACATTATTAAAACAAATTAAAAAAAAGTGTGACATTTTTTGATCCAACGGATCAAAAGATATTTCTATTTATAGAAG
>JAQIWE010004590.1:0-10626 GCA_034698565.1 Campodea plusiochaeta
AAGAAAAATAATATGAGTTATTTATATCAAGAAGACTAATATTATGTTATAATATCAGAAAAGTCCATTTAGCTGCAGGTAACCCTTTTATTACATATCATTGGTGCATAATATATAAGACAATAAAGTGCTGATCACTTTCATTTTATTTTGAAATGTATCAATCATTATGCAGGTGGTGTGTTCATATAATTTACAGGGTAATCAGCATGCTAATCATTGAACAGGTTGCAATATCATCATACACATAGCAGGCACAATTAATGTGCATAAAAATCTGACAAACTCAGATAAGAGGTGGTCATTAATCATTCAAAAGGTTCAGTTAAAAAAATCGCAATAATGCACTTCGCTTTCTATCGATCAATTCAGTTGTAATTAACCTTTCCTAGTTTCCTTCTGTCTTTGTTCAGTTTTAAAGAACTCGTAATTATTTAAGTACAATTTCTATTGAATATTCCTTTGTATTAAACGCAAAGAATTTTCTCATCTTTTCCAATATCCTAAACAGAATTTAGTCTGTATAGTAGTTACATAATCAAAAAGATATCTGAATGAAAGTGGAAACTGAATATCTCAACATTATACCAACAACATCAACAATAAACAAAGAAATACTTGGGTACTGCATAGAACCCACTTATTGAAGAAGCCACGGACTTCAATATTTTTCGAACTCTTTAGTTCGCAAATCTGAATATAGAAACAGCTGCATGATAAAAAAACCCATCAAAATAACTTTATTATATGTACTATATTAAAGATTGAGTAAAGTAACTTTACTTTTACGTAAAAATGGGGAAGGATACCCTGTATTTTATATGGGAATATTATTGTAATCGATCAAAATCTTTGACAAAAAGTTATCTATCAATTTATATTATATCGCTAAATTGATTACATTATTTTATTGCGTTAAATAAAATAACGAAGAATATTTTGAAAATATATTGTTATTATTAGTCTATTCTTCTTCCTATTATTTATTTTCATGCTTCTTTTTTTCTTTTTGAGAAATGGCAGGCATTCCTGCTCTCCACTGACCTGGTGTGACTGATGTCCTCTGATGAATTCTTTTAAATTGTACTTTTAAAAATTGGAATATGCCATCTCTTAAAACAACGCATTTTTATACTTAATAGTTCAGGTTTTTGATAGCAACTAAATGAATATTTTCCATCGAATTTAATACTAGAAGTCTAGAACAGGTAGTTTTACTGCCCAAATTATATATAAAAAAACATATCACTTTCAAATTTGAAGTTGAATAAACCTGCTCAATTAAGTGCATCATTAACATTCACACGTATTCCTAATATTGAGAAATAATAAAGTGATTTGTTGGAGTTATTGACGTAAACACCTCTGTCTGCTGTTGACAGTCTTCTTGTGATATCATGTCTCTTTTCCCAAGAAGAACCACATTACATCAACTTATATACTACGTACTATTGCATGGCGCATGACTCTTTATGATGGAAATTTCTCTCCAATCCACCACAGTCGTGAATAAATTTTAATGCAATTAAATACAAATAATTCCCTAAGAAATATCAATTCTTATTATATTAAATTACTTCAATTAATATATATACACACTTGATTATAATGTATTCGACATTAGATATAAAACTATAATCTGCAAAGAGAAATTGTAAATTTGACAATACGAACGATTAAAGAAATACGAAAAAACTATTAAAAAAAAGTACTAATATTTTTTACAATCTTCCCTAAAGTGCATGTGTAATTACTTTTCCATTATTATATTGAAAAGGTTATGTGTTTTGGTTTAAATTAATAATAGTACAAAGAAGAATGATTCGACAATATTTTGCAGGGACGAAAATCTAAAAGAATGTCAAAAACATTAGTTAGGAGGTGATAATTATTTTCAGAATAATTATTTTTCAGAAATAGTTTTTTTCCATTAAATTTTAAAATGGGAAAATATCTTGATTTGCATCGAGCAGTTTACAAGCTTTATTCCAACAAAACTTTTTGTTGTTATAAAGTTATTTGCTATTTAAATTTTTTTTTAGAAATAATATTCCTATAGTTTATAACATTAAAGACATATTGCATAACAGTTTAAAATAAAAACTTAATTCATAGACTTCATCTTGACAAGCAAGTGAAATTGAATTTCCAGATTCTATTTCATAACAAAACATTTTGACATGAAATCGAATATGATATTAAATGTCAACGTTTTAACTTATTCTGTATTTTATATAAAAACACATTCTTAGTTGAATGACAGAATAATTTTGTATACATTCTTCAAGTGTGTATTACGAGTTCATATTTTTGAAATAACTGCTGATATTATAACAGGCTTTCTATTCTTAAACCATGAACATTTCAATAACAACTTGTAAACAATAATTTTAAACACAGTATGCAATATTTCTCAATCGAATAATGTTGCATTGAAAATGTCAACCAAATAAAATACGCTGTTGCATTTACTTTTCTAAAATTTTTACTCAGGTATAAATCACGATGCAGCATGCTATTATTGTTTTAATAATGTTCACTGTTTTGTTTATGTGCATTTGTTATATGTGTGTCTGTAAATTTATGAAATAATTTTTAACAAAATTTTCCTTGTAATGTATAAGACTGAAAATGATAGCAAGCAACTGATCCGTTTCGAAACTGCAAGGTAGCGAAATGTTGGATCGAAATTAAGAAATGAATTTTAATGAACCAATTACAATTTCACAGTGAAAGAGAATACCAAAACACCCAAGTTCAAAAATCAATCAATCAACTATACTTTCCAGATTTTCCTTAAAGCTGTAACTTTGAATCTACAACAGATTGAGAAACAAAACAATCTTCAATATCGTTTCTATAACAAGATTATTTGAGAGGATTTTTGAAAATACAGTAAAGTTTCATATGATCATAATATTATAAGATTATTTTATGATTATATTATTCTGTAATCTTGTAATTATAACATTATACGATGTATTACATTTAAAATATATGTTAACATTAAAAAAAATCATGCTGGATTAGTTCTTGCTTTATATAAAAATTACTGTGAATTTGTGTAAAACATGACTTCATACTAAAATTATAAAGTCCTCTCATTATCAAGTCTGTCGATTAATAATACTTGCGTTATACATTTACAGTACTTGCTTCTTATTGTGTCTAATTAAATTAAAAATGTTACTTTATCATACACATGTTTCCAATTTTAACCATCAGGAATAAATTATCACATTTTCATATAAAGTTTCCGTTGTTTGAAGACATCACAATCACAAAATTTTTATTTTGATAATACTATAACATAACATTTTACCACTTGTTAAATAATATTTCATTCAATTTTAGAAATTAAAAAAGATAATATTTTGAGTAAGTGTAGTCCCAAACAGATTTATTACATTCATCCATTAATAACATGCTGATATAGTATCCATTGTGCTTATTGAAAATTAGTCATTACTAACATGGACACATTAACTTTCAATGAAGTGGAACAAATTTATAAGAAGAATGTGAATTTTCAAAAAATTTGTACTACGTAAAAATACAAAATTTATGCTTCTTTCGGTTCTTGAATGGTTATCTCCATTTGAGGTTCTTCTTGCAGTAAGGAACTGCTGGAATCCTGAAAAAAGTAAAAAGAAATGGATTAAAGAAAATGTTAGATCCAATTATTTGCAAAGTTACAATCAAATGCACAACACAATGATATTTACGAACTCATTTTGTTATAAATATTATAACGATTTTGCCGAAAGAATTCGAACATCCTTTTGGGGGAAAGTTGACTGCTTTTTATTCCAATATTAAATGAAAATATCGTATGAAAATACTATCCATTATTTTAGATAAAGAACATTATTTTATCTGCAGACTGCAGTAGAGAATTTATTTCTGCAACTATGGGAAATCATTATTGTAAAAGTATATTTTTAATATTTTAACTCTGAGTTTGTAAAATAATTAATAAATGACGACAGTTCAATTCTTGCATTTGTTTGGAAAATTATAGAAAAAGATTTTAGAAGACAGTCAATGATTATTTTGAACTATATTATAATATCAAAATTTTTTTGACTGAAGATTCTTTGCGGTCCACTCAGAATCAGAAAAGAATTAGCTCATAAATACGATTATATGCACTCACTTTATATTGGTAGAGTATTCATAATTTTACTTATATATTAGTTCATACACTTTCAGAATTTTTAAAAATATTTCAGTAATTTATTTAAATTGGACTGGCGACGCTCTGTCGTCTGAGAAACTAAATTTCTCATAATGCAATTCTGGTTAAACACTTAAGTAATTTTTTAATTTCTCTGGTACTCTGGAGTCTGGACTATACAGTGGAAAACCTGTCACTTGAAGAATTCTTAAATCTCTCAGTATTAAAGTACAACATTTTTCTAATTAAGTCAGGAGTTTCCCATATTTTATGCCCAGCGAACTGTTAATAAAACAAGACACCTCCTAAGGGTGTGTTCACATTAGGGTTATAAGCTCCGTAACTCCCGTAAGGTACGTAACGTAATGTCCGTATCGACCCTCCGTAACGAGCTATAACCACCGTAAACTATAAATTAATTATTTATATTATAGTACGAAGGTGTGTCCACAATTTCCTTCCTGACCAGCACGCAGTCTTTTAGTTTAGGAACGTAAGAAATGTCCAAAAAGGTTTGTATCATAACATGTCATGAAATGTCCCTTAAGGGTGTGTCGAAAATACCAGCTGTTGTCACGTTCTTGTATAACAAGAGATTCAAAATAATATTTGTGTGAATCCTTAAAATACAATCTTCTTCTCTAGAGATACCACAAGTTTTCGGCAACCCAAATATTAAATAAAATTATGAGAATTATGACATTTCACTGTTGTTAAATGCAGTAGTAGTGCAATTAGACATCCATCATCTTTTCAGACAACTTATGAATGATGATTAACCAAAACCAATTTTCACTATAGTGTAAATGAAAATAATAAAACTTCATTGTATGAAATGGAGTTTCTTATTCTCTCCCTCGATCAAATATCTGTCTCGCTCTTGTGTAAAGTCATTCATTTCCAAATCTCAATCGGAAAATCTGTTTTGCAATATCTATTACGATTTATCCTTTCTCAAATTTGATACCTATTTCTGCATTCTTGCTGCTATATTGTATCTCTATATTCAGGTGTAATAGTCACTAATATAGTTAACGCAATAATAATTGTAACTTACTGAACAATAAAATAACTTTACTAAAATAAGAAAAATGAAATTTTCACGCGTGTGTAATTCCATCCATTTCTTTTCAAAAATAAACATTTAAATTTATTCTATAAAAATATGTTTTCTATTTAAGAAGTATAAGAAATGTCTGGTATTATAAAATGAAAATATTCCTGGAAGTTTAGTTAAAATACTAAAATGAAACTAAATATATTTTTTATAAAGTCGTAATAATAAGACCTTGAAAGTGAGCATCGGAAGCCCACGTAAACTCTGGAAGGTCTTCTCCAACTCCCACATTAATGTGTGGGTTGTTCATAACTATACTGAACTGTTTGGAAAAACAAAATGGAACTTTTTTGAGTTTATCGCCTGTAAAATGAATTAGGACACACTGTTTGTTAACAAATACTATAAAAGAAAGCATATTACAGATGATAGATACATTGTAATTGAATTTCAAGCAGTTTCTCCTGCATACCGGCACGACTGTATCATCATTTTTTGAGATCTGTATAAACAATAGAATTTTACAGTAAGTTAATTCCACCTGAAGTTGAATAAAATTAATGAAAAATAGTTGTCTATTTGTCTGGAATTTTGAACTTTTTGAAAGAATAAATAGAAGATATGATGAGCAACAGAACATTGCTATTCGCAGTACAGAATACTACCTGCAGTGACGATTTTAAGGTGTGAGGCCTCATTGTGCGAAAGTACCAAAGGGCCTGAAAGGGTCTGAATAGCAGGGGCGATCAATAGAAAATTTTCGGGAGAGGTAGAAATAAGAGCCCGCCGGAGAACATCCGCAAAAACTCCACCATGCTGGTTGGCGTGACCGATGAATGTTTACTTTTCTGTATCGAATAATAATTATAAAGAAGCTAGGGGTAAAACCATATTAATATTAACATTGTATATTGCCCCCCTTTGCCTTCTCTAAATATTATAAAGAAGCTTATTTGAATTGGACATATCAGACGTGTAAGCATTATATATAATTTAGTTACAAGTTATATCCTCTATACATATTTCAAATGTGTTCTGAGTTCCAGCATCACCATTATACAGTTATACCCACGCAGGACGCAGCGCACTCTTTTAAAAACTTTCTTCAACAAACCAACAAAATACTCAGAAAGCATTTCTTTCAGTGTAGCAACTTAAAGAATTGAGACTTCCAGCATTGTGAAAACTTTTAGAAATTTCCTTGGAAAAAGAATTGAAAGCTTGTCTCAAACATAATTGCAATTTCCACACCACCAAAAAGCCAATAATACAACAAGGAAGATAAAGAAAACAGAATTCGACAACTCTGTAATCTCCTAGGAAGATATATGAGTAGGGGCTAACAGGATTTTTTTGGATAACTGACAATCCTCGCTTTCAGCAGTGGTTCCAATACAAGAGAGCAGTACATACCCTTTAAGAAAGAAAGTGTAGCTTCTGGTTTTTGTGACAATAAGACTGTTTATAAAATTGGTATCTGCCAATTAATGTAAACTTTAAAAAAGTGGGAAAGTCATATCACATTTTATGATTGGGAGGATTGTAATGAAGTACATTAAAGATATAAAAGGTATGCTTATATTTCAATAATGTCCTATATTTTACAGTTCACAGTATGTCTGTAGAATAACTGAGTTTGCAAGTATTTTTTTTGTATTACTATATTTTTGTGACATACGTACTTTTTCCCAAAATAGCCATTCTTTCAGTTATTCGACTGCCAATAATATCACTCTGACTATTTATTACCATTGTCTTTAAAGGAAGTGTTAATAGTTATACTGCACTCCGGAAAATGATTGTAACTGTTACATGTTTTTTTTTCTCTATCTTTTACTCGAATACTATTCACAAGATACCAAAATATACAGATAACTTTTGAAAAATGGGTTTGGAAATAATATGCAAAATATGACTATACTGCACTTGTGGTGCAAATTATGACAGGGGTGAACGCCCTCATTGCATTCCTCAATTTTTGTATATTCTTTTCATATATTGACTGAATATGGTTCATTTCGATCTATATATTGTCTAAATTAGTGTGATGTCGTATCTGCTTATTCGACATTTCAATCTGTTTCATGATAAAAGTTAACAAAATAAATAACACTCCAATAAATTCAAAATTAGAAACAAAGAATGTTTTTATTACTTTAATTTTCATTAAATACGGACGTGATTCAAGATTATTACCAATTTTCTCTATTATCATTTTTACTCTGTCTGAATGATCAGGCCAACCGATGCAACGTTACACCTCTTTATCGCTTTTTATTGCTACTTTATTGTTAGTCTGTGACTTTATCATTTTAGATCTTATAGAGTGCTTATCTTTTATAATCTGACAGGATGCTTTTCATATTATTGAAAGTGTTGTGATTTATGATCATATTTCAAGGCTAAATATTATAGGCATAGTAATGGATCCTCCATACAGGATAATGGTGTTAATTTGCAGTTTTTATAAATATATTTGTGGAAGAAATAAATTGAAGAGAAAGTAATGCCTACATGATGCAAGAAATTGGATATTGATCTTTCTGTATTAAATATACTGAAAAAAAAAATAATAACACAAATATTGTAATAATACTATTTAATAAGCATATCTCTAATCCAACTCCTACAAATTAAAACTTAAAGATTCTAATTATGAAATATGATATAAGTGATATCACAGCTAATCAACTACAAATTCGTGTTATAAATAATCAGATTTTTTTTTGTTGGCATCTTGAATATTGTTGTATTATAATAATTCCAATAACATTAGAATCACAGCTATACAAGTTATAACATCTACAAAACGCTACAAAAGAGCGACAGGTTTACCAAAAAAAAAAAAAAAAAGAATAAATTATAATTATATGAACCTTATAAAAATTCTGCCCGTTTCCCTCGACTATAAGAATTGCACAAGATACAAAAATCTCTACTGAAATGTTTACACAATATGACTGAACGAAATTAGTTAAACTACAGTATATACAAGACGATTTAGGAGGCATTAAAATTAATGTAAGCAATGGAACAAATAAAGAGAGCTGCACAGGAACTAAGGGATCTTGGTTTATGGTTCACGATGAATTTAGTGAATAGATGTGATGATAAATTGTTTATGAAGAGAATCTGTAAAAATAGATTCAGAAAAATAAAAATGTCGCTACAATATAGTCGTGTTGCATCATTTGTATAACTACTTTTAATTTAATGAAAAAATATTAATAATTCAGTTTGAACCAGCTCTGTTTACCTGACATGTTTTTTTCTGCAAATAAAGTTGGATTAATTTTTTTATATATAAAAGTGCAGATTTAAACAGTACTTATACAGACTATCCATTCATGATTCATCACATTTTAATTAGAATACATTTGGGTGTTCTGATTGTATAATTATACAACCTACATCGATACTTGTTGTTTTTGATATATGCCCGCATTTTTAAACATTTAAGGGGTACAGTATATTATAATTTCGAATTTGGTGAAGTAATTTTTTTATAAATTAATCTTGAATTTGGTCTATAGTATAATGAATGTACTTTATTTCTAGCTAGGTTTTGATTAAAGAAATTCTTCATCATGCTTCTATTGACACGCTACTTCGCATTTTACCAATTAAAACTATGTCGTGTTGTTTCCTAAATACTTCATTTCTACAATTTATTTATTACTATTTGTATTTGTGTAATATTTTGTCATTCGATCTCGAAAAGCTTTTAAATGAATTGACAACAATATTTTACAATTCTTCCAGGGATATTATTTATTTAGACTTTTGTACAAATCTATTGCTTTATTAAATATTCTGTTTGTATACGATATGTTTGTGCTGAACGCATGAATTGTCGTCGTAGGAGTTATATAGCATATTGATAATTTGAAGCTTTGGTCAAGGATTCAGATTATTCCAACTAGTATTATGATGAGGAACAAAGTTGATTTTAACTGTAAATATAGAAAGTTACAGCGTAATATGAGAAAGAGAGAAATGTCAAAATGTCAAAAGACTGAAAATGTGTACATTATATTGTTCACTGAGATATGTATATATATTTTCTTTAACAATATCCCTATTCAAGTTTTTCACTTCTGGTTAACTCAGATGCTGATGTTGCCTATAATAGTTGCAGTGCTTCAGGAGGCCCACGTGATATACAACTTATGTGCTTGAACTGCAAGTTTGGTTAAAATATTTTAATTTTACTTGTATTACCATCAGAATCATCAAACAAACTAATCAGTCAAGAAACAAATAACTCTGAAGCCACAAGACCATTGACTTCCAAGATCACTCAACTTGGAAGACCAAATACTTTCGTCTACTTGAACCTTACCAAAAGTGAATTAAGTATTGAACGAAGTAAAAGTGATTCTCTGGTATCATCTTCTCTATCTTCTTCCGGAAGTGTTTTGTATCGATGTCCTCTGCTCGTTTGTGTTGGTAAGTGCTTTCGTGACCATACTTTCAAAGCTCGGATATGTGATGGTGAAAATGATGGAGGGCTGAAAGAACAAAAATTTACATTTGTGAATAACTTTTAGTCTTTTGGGAAGACAATACATCTACATGAGAGTATATATTTGATGGAGACAGTCAGTCAATATACCCGAACGAGACATCATTTTCTTTTCCATTTCTAGGAAGATACTGTTGGGATTTTACACACTTTTTTTGTTCATTTTCCAGATCTAGTATCTCTCTTTTTGTTGTCTCGTATAAGTCAAGTATCATATAGTGCTTTGAAAGTGACTTGTTTCATGACCTTCTCTTGTTAAGTAGGATTTTTCAAGGTTTAAAGTTATTTGTGGCCCCTGATATAAAGGTTCTTTTTATAAGCTTGTAAAAAATAGTTTTAATACTTTTAAATTCTGTAATATTTGAGCCCTTTAATGAGTATGTGGACATGGTATCACACAAAACAGTTATAGGAATAAAATTTTGACTGATTAATTAGTAATGACAATAGTGTCGAATCTTCAGATATATAATATGGTCAGTAATGATGGTGTTTTTAATATATTATGAATGGAATTTGTATGGCACATTAAGCAAAGCAGCTTTATAGCAGCATAATGAGATGTCGCACTAATTAGCTATCTCCGGCTTTGTAAGAAATGTCATAGTGTCAGCAAATATCAAAACGTTCCTCATGCCCTAAAGTAGTGATGATCACCATATACAAATATGCTCTGAACTCCATCAGACAACATATTAAATTATATACAATAAAAGTTTATCCATGCACTCCAATGATACGATAGTTTAAGCTCACAGGTTTTTGATTCATAATTGTTAAGTTTGTCAAAATGAAGTAATAAAGACCTATAAAAAACTGTATATAACTGGTAATATTTCGACATTTATGTAATATCATTATCAAAAA
>JAQIWE010004591.1:0-10626 GCA_034698565.1 Campodea plusiochaeta
TATACAGCTATTAAAAGTCGCCCGAACGCACGATTTTTACCGATTTCTCAATCGACTCCCGTCCCCTCTTAATACTTAATTATGTACTATTCGATATCTTTGTTAACCATTGTTTTCAATTTATTTAGCAGTTGTTAAATATTGTCAATGGTACGTAATCATTGTACGGCAACAGCATTGTATTATTTTGTGATTAGTAAAGGGTACAATATTCTAATGTATACAACATTGAAGAATTGTATCCCAAAACTTCTAAAGTCCAATTTTGTAACTTGTTAGTAATGATAAATAATGTGGAGTGAAAACTATTTAGATTTTTTATTTTTCAGATTATTGCTTTTACTTTTCTTTGGTACTTTGGTAGTCCATTAATCAGCATTAAGCGCGGACTCCAACACTAAGTTGGTTTTGCCGAAGTTACATCGACAAGTCATTTAAATTAATATATTTGCTTTGAATTGAAAAAAAAAAATTGCTACATGTTTAAATAGATAGTTTAAGCTCACAGGTCTTTGATTCATAATTATGTGTAAAGTTTGTCAAAATGGAGTAATAAAGACCAATAAAAAACTATATAACTGATAATATTTCGATATATATGTAATATCATTATCAAACAAAATTATCAAACAAAACTTTGTTTGATAATGATATTACATAAATATCGAAATATTACCAGTTATATAGTTTTTTACTGGTCTTTATTACTCCATTTTGACAAACCGTACAAGCTACATGTTTAGTATAAAGCTCTTTTAAACATGAGTAATTTGTCCACACCCATTATGACCACGACCGTAAGGGTCTGTTCACATTATGGTCGTAACAAGAAATCTGGTTTGGAGGAAGAAATAAAATAAAAATATAAAAAACAAGCAACCTTTATTTAACAAACTATCTAACATTTTTATAATAATCACAATACTTCAATCAAATTCATTTATCTTTTCTTTATCGAAACTATCATCGAATCCTGGCCAGTTGAAATTAAAGCAACGACATTCCTTCCACATAAATCCCATACATTTCGAACGTTTGAACAGAATCGGTTTTTTCTCAACTTTTTTGGCCACGGTTTTGTCGTCATGCTTTTTTTCGTGATCCTCCTTTTTCTCCCTAAACTTGGTAGGATCTGCACAGTACTCCTTACATCTGTAAGGCTTTTGGGGGCAGCCATAAGATAGACCCGCTGAAAAGAAATGAAGAAAATTGTAAAATTTAAATAAACTTTGATTGAGAAGAAAGGAATTTCATTCGTATTATTAAGAACTGCTGGTCACACTCTCACTCTATGAAGATTTTTTTTATTATCATGTTCAGTATGGAAGTATTAATGTAGACAAAAATATTTATAGAGACGGCAAAGAGAGACAATATAAAAAAACTCTTTGTATTTTATTGTTATATCAGCCGCCGAAAAACATCTAAATATTAACATTGCAGGAAAAAATGTTATATGTATACATTCAAAATGAAATTATGGTTACATCTTGCTATGTAAAATGTCATTCATCTTCTTCTTGTATTGTCTTCAAATAAAGTTTATTGTATTCTACAGTTTATTTTCAAATACATTTTTGTGATTTCAACCTTTGGAAACATGTGACTGAATAAAATTGGTTTAAATCTGATTAAGAAATTATAAGATAAAAAAAATGAGTAGGTCATAAAAAGAAACTATTTTCTATTTTAAAAATGCAATCAACCTTTGATATTTTTGTCATAATTATTGTCTCTCCATTTTTAATCATTAAAAATAATTGTGGTGACGTCAACAATAAGCAATTCAAATCACATTAAATAAAGGATTAAAAACTTTTTGAATATTTCAATCTAAGATGGGCTTCCATCACGATTTAATGGTATACTGGGACTTCCATGCAAACTGAGCAAACTGCTGAAATACCTCTATAGATGAAATACATTCAAAATTACTGGCGAATTCTCAAAACTTCTTTTACACCACCTTTAAACGATTATGTTAAAGTAAAATTTGAATAATTAAGGTAAAAATTATCTAACATTGAACAGTTCTCATTTAAAAAAAGAAGATGTACGTTTAAAATAAGGGGTTTACTTTACTATCATCCCGTGTCGATTGGATAGGTCAATCTTCATTCTCGGATACTTCAATCTTCATTCTCAGATGAGGTTAATCTCCATTTTCGGTTAGGTTTGGTCAGGTTAGGTTAGGTTCATATTCGGTTCGGTTCTAGCAGCCCGTTTATAGACCCGAGATGATAGTAAAGTATCCCTTAAATAAGTTTATCTATGGAACCAAGCAAAAACTTACCTTTATTAATTAATCTATCATTTATCTTATCATTTTTGCAAAGTCCTGGGTCTCCACAGTAAATACTTAAAATCAAAACCACCACAAGAACTGTAATCTTCATATCCAAATCAAAGTATTCACGAATCCTCACACTTCCAGATTACAGATGCAGCAAACTTGCTCAGTATACTCCTGAGATTGGAATTTATCACGGTCGTATCAGGAATAACTTATTTTGAGAAAGAGTCAATGAAACGGAGAATTTTTCAGTTCGCATTCCTGAACATTAATTCGAATACGATGTATAACAAGATCACAGATTTAGTCCACAAATTCGATCACAATTACATGTTAATAAAAGTTAATTCCTTGTAGAAAAGAACGAAGAATGCTTGTGTGTACGGTTTGTGAAACTTTTAATCAATTTCTATTTTGTTCATACACCTTATAATCGTGTTTATAAATTTTGTTTATTGTTCATAATAATTCACATGAAATTTTTGAGATATATAACTTTTCTCTCTTTTTTCACTTTAAAATTCAACTTTTATATAAAAAAATTATTACTAGAATAAAATTAATTCTGTTCTTTTTGCTGATCATATCTTGAATCATACCCTAAATGTCTGAGAAAATAACGTTAAAACGTTTTTTTGTTATTACTAAAAACATTACAACGTCAGGAATAGTAAGCATGTAAATAGAAAATAAAAACTAAATTTACATTACAAAAATACCAATAAAGGAACTTTTAACTTTTACCTTCTGCAGTTCTACGCGTGTGCATGATGAGTCGACTACACGGGCAAGATAGAGACAAAAAGTAACCTGGAGATTGACCTACCAGGACAGGAGATTAACCTATCCGAGTCAGGAGATTGACCTATCTGGGACTGGATATTGACCTATCCGAGACAGGAGGTTAACCTATCCAGTCAGAAAGCTAAGCTAACTAAACCTGACCTTACCCTCTCAAGATATCATAATTTTTTTAGAGTTCACTTTTTTCCCTAACTTGCCCGTGTAGACATTTCTATATTTGTATTGTTTTTTCTGTGTTTATATTCTATTGATAAAGACTAAAGTTTGTTAGTTGAAAATTTGAGAAATTATGCCTATTTTTGGAAGTTTAAGGCCGTGTTTAACTATAGTATTTAAAAAAAAGAAAAAAAATATTTCTGACTGTGCTACCGATGAACTAAACCATATATCTGAATATCTTTTGCACAAAATCAGGATCTTATAGGCCTACAGGAAGAAAACAAATTAATTCTAGATACAATTTTTTAAAGCCTGTAAAACCTATCTTATAATAAACTTCGTAACTTCTCCAACATGATATAAAATTCTTACCCAATGCCAGTCCCAATGATAAGTGATAATACATTCGTCAATACGAATGTATAAAGAATTTCTCTGGAAAATAAACTCGTCTTGCCAACTTTTGCGTTGCGAATGCTATATGTACGACGAACAGGATGCCTGAATTTCCAACCCCTAAGGAAAAAGAAGAAAATTAAATTTTAGAGTAATTTTCATACTACATAATATCTACTCCATATTTTTTTAGATATATTGAAGTTACCCAAAATTATTAAAATTACGTCAATATTATTTTGGTGATTACATAACAAAGAAACTTTTGAAAATTCTGGAATGACTGAATAAATAGATACAGAAATAAATATTTACATACAATACTGGTACATTTTGTCATAATAATTATGTATTTTACTTTTATTATTAAAATTAATATTTAATTTTTATTACGTTTAATAGTTTCGAAAATTAATAAATGAAACGATTTTCAATAAAACTAATATTTACACTATTATGATAACCAGGTCTAAAGGAAACGTTTTGAAACCATAATTCTGT
The DNA here is from genome assembly GCA_034698565.1 of Campodea plusiochaeta. NCBI lineage: Eukaryota > Metazoa > Arthropoda > Diplura > Rhabdura > Campodeidae > Campodea > Campodea plusiochaeta. The sequence continues at coordinate 4,154 of JAQIWE010004591.1, forward strand.
CCTCGTCGATATGCCTCGATGGTCCATCACGTGGAATTTTAAATTGAATATAAATACCGAAACAGTAGTATTTTTTAAACATTGCAGAGAAAATGACAATTTAAATTTCACAAAATATCTTTTGTGAATAAAGTATAAAAACTTAAGGCATTCACATTTTTTTAAACAGTATCATATCAAAAAATTGTTAATACTTCTTTATTAATATTTTATCTTACTTTGGAGGTTCTTGGTCGGGTCTGCTACTCCAGTCCCATATCCAGTCTGATGTTGTTCCTCTCTCAACAGTTACAAAACCACCACCTTCCTAAAGGAACAAAAATTAAACATATTATGTTAGATAAATAATTTCATTTGTACAGAGAAAGCAACTACCGGATGTAACAATGTAAATATAACTTATTAAGATTTCAACCCTTGTTTAGTTGATACAATAATAATAAACAAAAATTGAGTATTGAAGCAAACACCTCTCGTATCCCACGTGCATGTATATTGCATAGACGAATATTGAGAACTATTATTATATATATGCAATAAATTATACTTTAGACAATAGCATTAGATAGTACTCGAGTAGTGTTTCTGAAACCAAGACCAAGACTGACCAAGTTTTGGTCTTCGGTCCCAAGACGTTTTTGTCAGGAGTCTTGGTCTTGTTTCCAAGACCAACACTTGCCCTAATTTTGGTCTTGGCTGTGCCAGACTTGGTCTTGTACAAAAGTCTTGGGTCTAGGGAATTCCCCGAAATTCATAATGCATTGTTACAATATTTTGATTAACATTACTTCCTGTGTATGAAATTAATTAATATTATACAACCGAATAATCTTAAAGCCATTTATTTATTTATAATATTTTTTATTCCCAAGACTCAAAAGTCTTGTACAATAAGAGTCTTGGTCTTGGTCGTGAGATACGATACAATAAAACTTAAATAAAATAAGTGTCTCATGTATTAAATCTCTTTCGCCATACATAATTATCACCGTACATGTAACTTTTACATCCTAATATTCCCAAAAATAAGATTTATTTCTTCATATTTCTAATACACCCAAGTTCCAAGAATAACCCAAGAGTTTTTGATTGGGATACAAGACTTTTAATGTCAGGTCTTAGTCTTGGTGTGCAACAGTCAGTCTTGGTTTGGGTCTTGTACAAGATCAAGAAAGTCTTGGTCTTCTCAAAAACACTATTAGATAGCATGGATTTTTTTCCATAAAAGGATGTATTTTCATAATGTGTTAAACAGATGAAATTTGATTGCCAACAAAATTTCATCGTACATAAAGAAAAATGTCTGATACTGTTTCAGGCTATCAGATAACTATTTGCTACAGCACTGTAAAACCCCAAAATTTTATATCCAACAGTATAATAATTTATATATTTTTATTACAAGATTTTACTTTGAGAAACATCACTAACGATAAACTCTAATCATCACAACAGCAAATAATAAAGTTAATAATAACTTATATAATTCAATCCATATAATAAATGTTGAAGAATAAACGAAACTTGTATTCTAAATAGAAATCCTCTTAGCTAATTAAATAATTGTCGTTACATCTATTTACTTCCTGTGTCATATAATTATTTGCACAACAAATGGCGTATAGTTCGAACCGTGAACAGAATTTCATTAAACGTTTATCTAACATCGTATTATTGAATATACGGAACACTAACAGAGGAAGTGCAAAAAGTTTGCAACTTCCTTTTCAATGCTACGCATAGTTTTATTATTATACAGTATATTTTCCGGAGGTTTGTCGATAGAATTAAAGACCACAAGTATGCAAAACATATATAATAAAAATTATACCAGAATTAATATTGCGAGCTGATTTATCCATTGCTTTAATTGGGATATCTCTACAAAAAATATCAATAGCAATAAAGTTCTTAGTAATTATATTATTTTTGTCAATTAATGTAAATAAAGTTAGATAGTAAGTCTGTTCGTTCCATCATTTGTATTTTTATCTAGCCTATTATATTATTATACGGAAATTGTATATCGTATATGGTTGGAATCTCGGCAGGAACAATAGTTTGAAATTTCTGATTTACAACAAGACGACTTAAACTCAGAGTTATACATATTAATTGTCTTCAATGGCAATAATTAAAATAAGGTTCAAGGTATTAAATTTATTAATTCGTGCTTGAACTATAATTATAGTAATGTAAACTTTAATTTAATTTCACAGAAATAATAACTCTGCTGCTGCTTTAAGATGTTTCATTCAGAGTTTAATTCATGTTGTAACGAACTTAAAAGATTGTTTAGTCATCAATTAAAATAATAAATTCTAATTTTGTAAATTTAGTAAACCACAAAAAGACCAAATTGGTTACAAGATATTTAAAGGCGTATTTTTCCCCCAGCTGGAAGTCATCTTTTTCAACACACCTTATCGGTCTCTTGGGAAAACGAGTACAATAGAGAACAAAGAAAGTAAAACGGCTTATGTGTGTTGAAAAATGCAGCTCCCCGATGAAGAAAAATACATGTAAGGAGTATTTTTTCACAGCGGGAATAATCTTTTCCAACAAACATAAGCCGTTTTACTTTCTTTGTTCTCTATTGTACTCGTTTTCCCAAGAGACTGTTAAGTTGTGTTGGAAAAGATTATTCCCGCTGTGAAAAAAATACTCCTTTAAAAAGAGTGTATAGATATATTGGAGAAAACAACATTTGTCACAAAATAATGAAAAAAATTATTCCTGGAACCGCCACATACTGCACGAAACAAGCGTAACTATTACAAGAAGGAGACAATTTAATTACTTTTCTCGACAAAATTGGACAGAAATTACCATTTCGAAATTCCAAAAAAAAAAAAACTAAGGATCTTCGGGTCCCCCAGACGCGACGCCGAAAAAAAGGACACTTTTATTGTCACGCACAATTTTTGATGAAAAGGTGCATACTATTATAATATCTTAACCCTTCCTTTATAAAAATACATATATTACTAATCTAAAATAATTACATGATATTGATATTGATAATGATACAAAGAGATATAGAGAGGTCTTTTTTTGAAGGTGATGTCCTTCTCCGGACAGACACGAAGATGTTATCATTATTTTCTACGTGACATTCAAAAGACAATAACTGATATCTTCATTACATTATTGATGCTCTATGATAATATGTCGTTCTGGAATATATTATTTGATTGACAGCTCAAAAAGAATTTTGTCATGCAACAATAATTTAATATTCAGAATTTGAACTATTCGTAAAGCAAGAAGAATTGACATTATTTGTCTAACGAGCGTTTGTTTACATTTTATTAATTAACAAAGCGGATGTGAAATAATCATATAGCAGTTACTTTTTTGAAATAATCATATAGCAGTTACTTTTCTTACAGATCATGAATAAAAATATTTTATTGAATACTAACTTTTCCTACATAGGTGAAACTAACTCTTTGATTATTTTTTTTTTAGAGATTTTCAACTTTATTATTCAAAATTAGATGTGTTAATATAAATAAGTTCAATACTGTTATTTCGTACATTTATACTGATTCCACCGTCTCAAGAGTCATTTCGTAATATTACATTCTATTTCGTTCAGCTGAATTTGTGCTTCCACTAATTCATAAGCAATGTTGTATTTTTAAATAACTGTTGTAAAAGATAATTTTTTCCTTCCTCTAATTTTATAAATTTATAAAACACAAATTAATTAAACTATAATGCTTCTATTGTTTCCTCCGATGATATTGATAATAATAATAATAATATTTTCGGTGCAATAAAATCCTGCGAATTATAAGTTTGATAAATAGTGTTGAGGTATAAAATGTAACTGGATCCTGTTTCTTTTTCTTTTTTATAACATTATCTTTCATGGTAAAATATAGTCTCTTTTCCGATTTTACCTAAGAATCAAACTACTTATGAAAGTGATAGTTTAAATATGGAAACCTACGCATATTGCAATACTGTTTCATCTGCAAAATAATAATATTTTTTCACATTATATAGAGCTCCATATATTCTGAGGGCTCCCCGCTGTTCTGTCGATCTTATACTATTTCGTAAAACTCTACTGTTGATTTGTATTCAAAGCAGTCCTTCGATTTTTAATTGGCTAGAAGTATCTTCTGCGACATGCCTTGTCAATTAGAATTACCTTTTTCGGAGGAATTATTGACAAAGAAAGAAAGCCGATCGAACGAAAGAATTGTTTAGAATGACCCCAGTATAGAGTAGAGGAATGGTCGTCCAGAGACAGTTTTACTTTTATGGAATTCAGTGAAATTTCGTTAATGAATTTCGGTTTTACTTCAGAGTATCTGTATAAGTCGATGAATTTTTAAGTATTTTTAGAGTATCTGTATAAGTCGATGAATTTTGAAGTATTTTTTTTAGCTGATGTTTTGCTATTCTAAATTTATTCTGGTCAGTCTGAAGCAATTATGCGATTCTGTTGAATATATTACCATTTACTTGAGGTTATTGGTGTTCTAAAGAATTGGATTTTCTGCTTCTCAAAGGTGATAATAAAGGTCTGCATATGTAAGAAGAATGCAATGAGTAATCTTATAAATCCACCAGAAAAGTTTTCAAACCCAGAATGTATATATTTTTTTCATCTATTCATGCTCAAAACTACGTATTACAGCGTTTTATTGTAAATTTTGAAGAAATTTGGGTAATAAAATTCAGAAAAGTTTGTGAATTTCAATTTTATATAAAGGTTAACTTTGTGTTCAGTTTCATTTAATAAAATGTCCTTCATCGAAATTGGGTTTTCATTCTCTGCAAAACTAATGTTAAATTTTGACGAGTTTTCAAAAGTTTTATATCGAAAAAAAATGCTGGACAACTAAAAACATACAAATGAATAAATAACAATTAATAATCTGACGACGTAAGCAGGATATTGATAAACAAGAAAAAAATATTTTCATGTAAAAACCAACATGCTTATTGTTATCACGTATTCATATGATATGTCAACGATTCTGTAGAGTTCTACGTGATAATTCAAATTTGTGGAAATGTCAGAGAGAAAAAGGAAGCGATGAAGACAGAACAATAAAGAATGAAGAAAAGTTGTATAATCTAACCACTTGTCATTACAACTTCTATAAAACAGTAAGTCACTACTTAATATATTCGTATATTTCTTATAAAACACCTGTGTCTCTCTGTGTGTAATATCAGATTTTTTGTAATCGTGAAAATAAATTGATATAAGATGTGTTTTGTCTAAAGAAGGAATAAGTCAATTGTTAAAGTTTATATTCCCATAATTTTATCTTATAGAATAATTATTTTTCTGACAATTTAAACAACAGCTGTACATTTTTAATGCAATGAGATAACTGTAAAACTGTTACATTATCTAAACCAGCTTTACATTCAGTCTAGCTTAATTTCAAATAAAGTTAAACCTGTATTTTTTTTTCAGCAGGGTGCATCGTTTTCCCGTGAGTCCCTTGATTTTGGTTTTGGTTGACAGGATGAGGATGATGAAACTCACGACGTCAGTGGAACCAAAAGATATACAAACAACTGAAGTTTGTTCTAGCTAGTATAAGTTAAAAATTTAGATCAGAATCTTAAAGCTGTGTTTTTTCCAGGAGGAAGCCATATTTTCCAACACACATATCCCGTTTTACTTTCTTTATTCCATATTGTACTCGCTTTCCCTGGAGACCGTTAAGCTGTGTTGGAAAAGATGGATTCCACTGAAAAAAACTCCCCTTTAAGGTATTGATCTACTGAACGAAAAAGATGGTATATTGGCATCTACAGAACTACATTCAAAGTTAATTAAAATGCACTGTCAAAAATTTCATATTTTGTAATAATGAACTCAACTTTGAAATAGTGACTGGAATTGAGTACTTTATTTCAAATTGGAATAATGTTAACGGATTTAATGAGATTTCAAACAACTTTCCAACTGAAGCTGTGATAAACAGATATTGAAAATGAAAATAGTAATGTCGTTTATGAATAGTCTGTCTGTAACACTGCTGCTTTTATCATACTTCAATAAAATTGTGGAGCAAAATGATTCAGTTTCTAAAAGTTCATAATAATACACGTCTCAAGATTTCCGTTGTTCATTAAATGCACTACCTGAATATTTTAATGAACACATACGGTAATTGGCATAAAACCAAGAAATAAATTGTCTGCAAAACATAATAAATATTCCCTTCATTCTTAATTTCCATGCATTTAATTTCAAAAAACAAAAAACTGAATATCTCCGAATGCATCTAACATAAAAATCCAAAGAAGAAACAAAAAAACTTTCTTTTTATTCTAACTAATGAACGTGTCTTCTAAATCTGTTGTTTTCCTTCGAGTTAGAGTTTGAGTGAAAAATGTCTGCGTTCGTAACATTAAGACTATTTACACAGGAAGGCACGGTGGTAAGAACATCTTTGGACGAAACCTGTTTCAAGCACTGCTCTTGGATCATG
>JAQIWE010004592.1:0-10626 GCA_034698565.1 Campodea plusiochaeta
CGTTACAAAAATTTTAACTTTCTAAGCAAGAAACCATCTCATGGTAAACTAAAAGACGAAATTATTGCTCTTAAGAAACAACTCAGGACCTTACAGCAAAAACAAACTCCTGAGAACGCTATGCGAAAAATCAAGAAAGTTGAATTTACGGAATCAGATGATGAAGGTGTATCCGATAATTTTGATGAAATGTCATTATCTGATAACATTACAAAAGCAATTCAAAACCTTAAGAAGATGCAGGAGAAGATCAAGACCGAAAATCTGTCACAAGACAAGAATCTGGTCAAAATGGTCCAGGCTGTCGTTGGCGATTTCTTGAATATTAAGCACGAATCATCTGAAGATGAAGGATTTGTTGAATTAAACAAAAAGAAAAATGGGAATACAGGGAGAAACCAACAGACAACAGGAAATAGAACAACACCAACAGGAAATAGAAATTTTGATAATTTTTCGAGAAACCAGGGAAATCAACGAAATAATAATAACCAACAGGGTAATAATGGTTTTAATAGACCTCAAAACAACAGTGGTTTTAACAATAATAGCAAAGTAGTTTGCTACAACTGCAATAAAACTGGACATTTTTCCCGTGATTGCAGAGCTCCCAGAAGTAGTAGTTATATTTCAAATTTCAATAGGAACTCTGGCAATAACAGACCCAACAACAATTTTATGAATAGAGCCAACAATTACAACTCTAATCAAAATAGACCATTTAACAATCCCCAATTTCAACAGAGGAGGAATTTTAACAACTTTCAAAATCAACCTCGTGGTAATTATAATAGTTACCAAAATCAACAACGAATGAATTACAACCAAGGATGGCAAGGACCAAATAATTTTCGTCAAAACATGAACCCATTTCGTCCAGGCACGAACCAAAACAACTTCAACAGACAACAGAATCGTCCAAACTACAACAATTTCAACAATAATCGTTTTGGACCTTATAATAGAAATTCTTCAACCGAAAATAGGCCTTTTAATAATGTTAATAACCTTAATCAACGAGTATGTGATATTTGTTCGAGATATCATGGGAATAGACCTTGTTTCTATGCTAATGACCAAGCACAAAACCAACAGCCATACTCTTATGCAGCAGCTGTTCGTAATGAAAGAAATCAAACCCCTACACCCAGGGATGATCAACAGAACCGACAAACTAATCCCAATTCAAATTGTGATTTTGGTATAACGCATATACCAATTAGTCAGACGCATCAAGAGACATCGAGGATAAGTAATATGATGAATGATAGCGTTCTCCGCACCGCGACACTACAAGATGACCCATTAGAGGGTACCTCCAATATGTATGCTAGAGGATGTTGGGATTCAAAAAACGAACAGTAAACACGAGATTAATAAATGGGGATAGCCACAGATATAACCAGGAACAAAGTAATATTATACCAAATAAAAAGAAAGTAGAAAAAATTAATACACCTAAGGATACTTACTATCCCCAAATCTCGTGTGATAAACCAAGTAATTATAATAAATCCAGAAAAGATAAGTTAGTAGAAGTACCAATCACAATTTGGTATGAGCAAGTTGCCTTTGCAACAAACATTTTAACATATCTTTTTGATTTAGGACCATATAACATGAATACTGGCTCGCAGCATCTTAGAAAGAATTTGACACCTATTCTCAAGGGTGAAAAGTATACTCAGTATCCTTCAATAATTATTAAAATGTTCGATGTTGAATTAACAGCCTGGCTTGATAATGGGAGCATATACAGTGCATGTAATAAGAAGTTAATTCATAATAATTTGACAACAGATAGCTTCACACGAGTGAATATATTCGGATTTCCTACCACGAACTCGAGGCAATATGCGATTTTGCCCATAACGTATAATTCTCATATGAGTCTGTTAAAAGTGTTATTACTAGAAGATGTATCCTTTGACATAATACTCGGAGCCGATTTTGTTAGGTTTATATCAGCAGCTTATAATTTCTTAGAAGATATTCCGTCCGTATGTAGAGGAACATTAATTAAAGGACTAAACATCGGTAAAGAAGATGAAAATATATTATTACACAAAATTTTCAATTTAAATTCTAGTGGATTACCTTATTATTCTTTCAAAGAACTAAGAGAACAGTTCAAAAATATAGTAAGTACAAACTTAAGTATTCAGCAGGCCCCTCAAATACCTTTGAGATCGTATTATGAATATATAGGACATCGTACATACTTCTCTCACGGGCTGTCAATCCCCTTGAATTTGGAAAATGATGATATTAAATTTGAATTTAGACCACCTACGGAACCAAAAAACGCAGACGGGAATCCATCTAATAATGAATTAATAAATATTATGGGTAATAATTTGAATACTTTGCAAAAATATATAGAAGAGCAAGGCATTGATACAATAATAAATAAAGTTGATGCGATACACAAAGTTCATAAATTGGACGACCCAATTTCTGCAACAAAAAAGGGCTTCTATACAGTAATAGGACATATTTTTGATACACCATGTGAATGTCTCATTGACGGAGGCGCGATCGAATCATACATATCTCCAGATATAATAGATAAGAATAAGACTTTCGAATATATGAATACGAAAAAGGGCAAGAGACAAACATTAAAATATTATAGTGTAATAATGACTATATTTGGAAATATGCACAAATGGGATTTCATCGTTATGGATTCTGGATTCGACGCTGTAATTGGAGGTAATCATCTTAGACATATTGGCGCTCGTTTTAAATATAACAATAACAGACCGGAAATCCAAGCGATTAAACCTTTCGGTTTCGTCCTACCAGGTAATCATTTATCACATTGTTTACTCGTATATTTATTTAAATTCAAGCATCTTCACAATCTCATAGACAAACTACAATTCATTTACCATAAAATTTACATTGAAGGTCATCAGACCGATAAGGAACAACTAGAATTTGTTCTACACACAATGTATGCGGATGCGATAGATCAGAACACGCCAACGAAAATAGAAGCACTTTTCAATGATTAAAATTAGTAAAAAACCAATTTCACATTGCACAAACGAAAGGTATTTGAAAATTAATTAAAATTTGGTACCCACCCACTGTTCATTTTCTATCAGGACTGCAGAACAATGAATTATGAATTTTTTTTTTATCATATAACATTTATATTGCTATGCGTTACACTATATAGTTATGCTCTTGAAAAATATTATGCTAAAAATTAATAATTTTATAGTTGTTTTCGATAATTATGTTTCCCGACTGTCAACAAAATCATTCGGTACAAATCTCGGTTCAGAAGAGTGTAGATCAAATAAGTGTCTACCTTTCATGCAAGAGATTTTTTTTTTTTCCTCTCTTCTTTTTTTTTCGACTTGTCAGCTCAAAGGGCACTAATTCACATCTGTTTGATATTATGGGCTTTGTTGAAATTAGAAATTTTAGAAAAGAGTATTTTTTTTTCATAAGAGAAACATTGAAACATTTATTAATAGCAGGATTGAAAATGAAATTTTCTAAAAATTAGTTAATATAAATATGGAGCCCCCACACTAATTATCACAATTAAGCAGCAATTCAAGTATTGGAAAGATTGAGTTATTCTGATTGGATCAATTTAAGAATAAGGCAAATATTAATCGACCTCCTAAATAATTAACCTTAAAATTGAAAATACTGATTAATAAAACAAAAGCCGTGGAGTATGCATGAAAGTTTTGAGAACCTTTGACTTTACATAATAATTACTGTAATGCACAGTGATTACTGTTAACTATAAAATACAATGAGAATGTGTAGCCGTTTTTTTTAAATATTATATAAGATGGTTCTATTGTTTAGATAGAGCACAAACATAAAGAATGAACCAAATTTTAGAAATAATATTTTAAAATTTATAGGATAAAAATTGCCTTTCTTTTCATTGCCCCGGGGTGAAAACGAAAGAGAATGTTAGTATACCATATGATTTACTCTATCTGAGGATTCCCATGTTAACAATTAAAATCAAAAAGGCCTGATCCTTGGATGTAGTTTAAGGAATATGGTGTAACTGAAAAACCAAGTCTATACCGACTGATATGATATTATATTAGTTTATGAATTCAAGATTACAAGAAGCTTTTCTAAATTATCAAAATACGGGAACTTATTTCTTATTAAAAATATCTGAACGATTGAGAAATAAACATCAACATGATGATAATAAAAATCTTCACGAATATAAAACTGGTTGAATTCAAAGTGATTAGCTACCACTTTGAATAGCAATTGGATTGTACAAGTTAATGATTTTACCAAAATGATAATTATAATGAAAAACTGGTAAGTACAAGTACAGCTAGCTTTGGATCTAAATTAATAGATAAATCGGATAAAGATAATGAAGACTAATAATAGTTGCCATATATTTTAAAGTTATTAGTTTCTGTTTTACCATATAAAAATATTACAACTTTCGGGACAGCATTACGTAATATCAGAATTATGTTTTAAAGAAGTACCTTCAGTAGCATTAATAAACATGAAATTTTAAGCTCATAAATTTATTCAGAGTTAAATAAGAAAAATATAAGCTTTCAAATTAAATATTAACCTCCAATAATTATAATGGCCTCACATTCTCATAGTATTCAATACATTCCAGATAAAAGAAATTAGAGATAGTCAAATCAACATTAATATTCATCGTTTCTTACTTAAATTAGTGAATGCACGACCGGAAATTCTAAAATTTATAACACATACTGTAATAATTCCTATTAGTAGTTCAGGAAAATATATTCCGTTTCCAAATGTTTATGTGTGAAATTAAATCATAAATAATATTAACAAAAAGCTTCATTTTACCAAACTCTAGATGTGTATAGACACCTCTCATTAATTTTATAACAACAGTACATATAAATGCTTTAAATTTCGGTATTTCACACTAGATTATACCTTAATAAATTTCATTAATTTGTCATCTCATATATTATCTGAATTATATATTATTGTTGGGAATCAAGAAGTCAAATTATCACTCTGATAAAATCTTTCAATTATTAATTTTGCTATAGCAGTTTGATTTTCAAAGGGGGTAAGGAATTTTCTGTGCAGTTCAGTTGGCTTAAAGTTACAAAATTTACATATTAACGATAGATCAAGTAATAAGAGATTGTATTTTAACCATCCAAACAGAATAGATCAAGAAAATATATCAAACAAATTTCTCGTTTTGAATTTGAAAGTACATAAAATAAAATCTGTCAATTAATAAGAAACTGAGAGTATTTACTTAACCCATCTTTCACTATCACAATGGATACACTTAACAAAGTATCTTAAAAATCATGATTCTATTATTTAAATAAATTTTCTCTTTCTAACACTTTCTTTTAGCCAAAGAAAAGAAGAAAAACTCCCTTGGAAATAATATTTTGCTTCATGATAAAGTCACCATGTTATAAACTCTTTCCCCTTTCATCGTTGCCTTGGTTACCACGAACAAACATGTTATATAGCTCTGATTTCTAACGTTAGGAAGAAGAAAAATACTGCCAGCATATAACTCGTAGGGCAAGCGCTGTGTATTAACCAATCACAGCACAGTCCTAATACTGTAACTTCATTCATTTTCTAAGGCACCCCTTTTGATCCTCTTTGCTGTCATAATAACAGTAGAATAGGGGCAGTCTTTCTTTTAGAAATTGCATTTGCAAAAAGAGTAAAGGTCGTCAAGGACAAATATTTAATGCAGACTATAACAGAAAAACAATGATAATTAGTATATGCATATTTCATTAATAGACACTGTGTATGATTTATACTTGATTTATGAAACGGACATAAAAATATATATTAAATATTGCTGAATTGCAAAAAAATATTAGAATAATATATGGGTCTAGCTAAAAGTACCTATATGATCTTCATAAACTACAGAGTAATTGGGACCCCTGTAGTCATTTACACAGCTCTAACAATTGCCTCGCTTTTGGCAATGAAGAACATATATAAAGAACTCAATCTTTCCATTACAAAGAGAATATATTAATACAAAAATTTGCAATTATTAAACACAGAACTATTTGTATCTTTGAACCTAATTCCCTTAAAAATAAAATTTTTACATGCTACCGACTTCGAATTAAACGCTGGGAGGTCACCAACATTGATATTGTGATTTTGACTATATAAATTCCTGGTAAGAAATACTGTAAACTTTACAATTTTTTTTTTCCTCCCTCTCAAAAGAAATAGAGCAGATTCTGATAATTAAAAACTTAACAAACATAGAAAATAACTTACACTAAAAATCATTCTGCTCTATCAGCAGACAGGTCCATATTACCCACTAGACAATTAAACTCTTTAAAAACAAAAAGCTTAATATTAAAATCATCCCAAATAAGGAAGAAACATATCTCATGCTTGCATACTTTATTACAATACAACATTTACAGGAGGAAATAATAAGTCAGCTGCCTATAGTCAGTAATAAACGTTAGTATTTATTCGAGCATTTATATAAGAAATTAAATTGACATATTATTAAAATTCATTTAAAAATTTCCTTCAGGTTTATTGCTTTAGTCCACAACAGATACCCACATGTAATAGGGCAATAAAAGGGCTTATATTACAACTAATCGTAATATTGTCATTAACAAAAAAAAAGAATTATTATTTATTACGATTCCTTACATTTGCAGAGATCGTTCTGATTTCGGATATCTGCTTTGTTCGGATTTTGCCGTAATATAAAAGAAAACTTTAAAAAGTAATGAGAAACATGATGGGTGAAGAAACATGACATCAATTTATCTAATTTTGGTAGGAGACACTCCTTATGATTATTTTGAAAACTCTTGATCTCAACTTTCACTGGTAAATGACTCATGTCACGATAAGAGATGTTTGCGGTCCCAGCAAAACCTTGATATGGCTCTTTCTTTTTTTTTCGTGATATTTATTTGAGTATTGAAAATATCTTTATAATCCATTTCCTTTGAAAAATCTTATGTTATATTCCGATGAAATAAAAGGACGCTCATAAAATTATAAAAGTTTTCCAAAATATATCATTCTGAAGAAGTTGAAATAATTAAAAAAAAAAGATCGTTGTAAACTTTGGATTTATTGGACCAAAATTACAAGTAAATTGTTGAGAAGGAACTGTTCTTAAAAATCATAAACCTATTAGTATTTTTTTTTATTATTTGGAGGAGATATTCCCATTCAAAAAACTATTAAAATTTATAAAAAAAAATGGTTTTCTGATACAAATGATTAACATTATTGAAGAAATTCTTTCTTACCACATAAAGAATAAATTTTTTTTTCTCACTCTCTACTATAGAAATAATCACATAATAAAGTCACATTAACCGTGAGAACGTATGTTATTTTATGAAAATGACAAAAAAGAAATTATAAACTATTTATCCTGCATTTAGCAGACAAAAGGAAGCTATTAGTAACTCACAGTAACTCTAAAAATAAAATGTCATTCAGATCTAAAGAAATTACTATATCAGAAATTCGATTTTCTGATTTACGTTACGATAACAATCATTTGAGATCTAACCCTTCTTTAAAATTTTGAACCTGTGCTGTAAACAACTTAATTCAGTGCTTAGCACTGGCGTATTTAATTATATATATTTCAATAAGACAGATTTAGTAGTATTATCTCATAAATTACCAGATGTATATTTTACCATTAAAAATTGAAACCTCAGAAAGTACTACTCTGATAAATAAGTGTGAATTATTATTTTTCTATAATAACTTAACGAACAAAAATTTTAGCAATTTTCTGCGTATATCTGTTGGCCTAAGGTCGCAGAATTCCTACATAACCGTTAGATCAAAAAATAACCCAAAGACATAATTCACATCGTTTAGGGATTAATAATATTTGTACGGTATAATTTTTTTTTGTATATACATATTACGAGTACAAAACTCACGTTTGGCAACCAAAAATACATAGAAGCTAAATTTTTCCACTACGGAAACAATAAATTAATTAAAATGGCAGTTATTAGAACGTAAGACAAAATATATATATGAGAGTTTAACACCTAAAAAAATCTGAAGATTCTTTTGAATTTTTCTTTCTCCCCTCTGTTTCCACTTTCTTTTATATATCGACTTCGAAGTAAACATTGGGAGGTTACCAACAATCACGTTTCTACATTTAATTACTTAACCATTCTGGCAATAAGTACGGTACGATTTTTACTGAATTTTTTTTCTCACTCAAAAGTATAATATATTCAGAGAAATAACATTTTGAAAAAGTAATAAAGGAAATAACTTTGCCTTTTGGAATTGATATTCGACCAGCTTTAACAGCAGAAGTGCATGGAGAAACAGAGTTTAAGCAATGATATTGTGATTTTTATTTGAGTTTCGAAAATATCACCAAAAAAAAAATATATTTCTTTCCAAAAATTCAGGTATGGTATTCCCATTACATACAATGTTAAGAAAGTTATAGTTAACGAAAGTATATCTTTCCCAGACATTCTAAAAATATTAGTCATGCAAACATCTCTTAATCAGCAAAGGACAAGTAGATTTGTTAAATATTAAATAATAGATATTATTCGAAAACAGTCGAAATAATTTATCATCGAAGTAATTCTTCAAAAAAAAAAAATCACCCAAAGCTCATTAATTATACCGTAGTGCATTTCGAAGTGATTTTCTTGTCTTATATACAAAAAAAAAAGCCCGTTTGAAGAAGATTATCGCTCTTGACTTCAGTATGATTAGTTAAAAAATTGATAACAATTTGTTGAAAAAGAATCTTCTTTCTAAAAACCATAATCCCAAAGAATTCCTTTGTTTCAATGAATTCCCCTTTCTCAAAAATTGTTGAGTAAAGTTTCAAAAGAGTACCTAATATGTATAATTAACAGTGTTGCTAAAATTTATTTGGAACATGAAGAACAGACTATTTCATTATATTATGTACTGGAAAAATAGTCACATATTTCCATGAAGCTCTTCTCACTCACCGAAACTACTGCATCTTGTTTTCGTCGCATTGCAGTAACCCTTCAGCCTATCAGAAGCATACACTCTTTTGATCAATAAATTATCTAGACATGTCTCGATTTCCTTACAAGATAGTAACAGTATCACCTTTTTTTTTGTAAACTGAAACCTCTCTTGCAAGAAATAAAATATTTCGTAGCATGGATTAACCTTCTTTAGGCTAACTCAAATTTAATCAAAATAGCACAAAGATAAAAACTATTACAAAACAATTGAACTTAATTACTGTAGTAATTATCGTATAATTTTACGTGATTACAACTGGAAAATATGATTTTGCACCTTTGAGACTAAGATGAAATTATTATTAATTACGGTTAAAAGCTTTAAAATTAGAAACTTAGTACATATTTATCGGTAATGTAAAGAATGACAATTAAATTTTCAGAATAAATATTTGGAATTATTTAAATTTCTGGATTTCAGCCAAATTTATTTTAAGGAGCAATATGTAGCAGAATTTCTTTTAAAAATATTTGATGAATATTTGATGAATTAATTGACAATATTGGTACTTTGAAATTATATATTGGCATGAACTTGATCATCCATTCAAAATTAACAATTACAGCAACAGCATATATATATATAAAAAACTTATGGTTAAAGTTAACATGTAATGCTTAATTAGAAACTAGTATATAATAATTAAATTCGTGAAGTTACATTTCACCTCGAAACCGTCCTTTTATTTTACGAAAATGACTTAAAAATAGTTTATTAAATCGTTATACCGAACTTCAAAAAACAAGGGAAAGCCTTATTCATTCACAGCGCATATAGAAATAGAAGGTCATTCAGATTTTCAAAATTGTGATATCAAAGATTCGGTGTCATAAAATTGATTTACTATAGGTACACATGTGAAATCCAACATTCTAGAACAAAAGTAATAGCCCTCATAAAAGCCTCTGAACCTGCCGTTGAGACCACCTCATTTTCTCTATTTTCTTTCCGTTTCTTCTAAAAATTTAGGAACTGAAAATATCTTATAATACAGACAACAAAAAACTTTCAGTGAATTGCGATATCTATATGAAACTGGTCAGTACTCATCCTCTTGACATTTAAAGCTGAGCAATAGAAGAAAGATATTGTTTATTGTAGCCTACTATAGACTAATAAATTAATTTTCTAAAGAAAATCGTCTGGTAATCAGGTATAAAACTGCTTATGCTTACAATCTTGTTTTCGGTGGTTATCAAGCAATTAAAAACGATTATATATTAGAAATAACAAAGAGAAATAAAAATTAAAACACAATAAAGTATTCTTGTTTTAGTGCACGTAATAATAAATTATTCGTTCAATAAATTCAGGAATAAAACTAATAAATTTCATTATATTATATACTCCTGAGCCAGATTTCATTTGTCTCTAATCATCCGTAATATGTTTGTATATAGATTTGTATACATACATATAATATCCACGACCATTAGCAATGTGAATAGCTGAAAACATTTACAGGGCAGCCCAGGCAATAATTTCGATGAAATCCTGACGATCTGATGAAATCCTAATAATCTGAAAGCGCGATTAAAATTGCATGCAAAAAAAAAAAAAAAAGAATCATCT
>JAQIWE010004593.1:0-10626 GCA_034698565.1 Campodea plusiochaeta
TTAAAGATTTGCGCTGCTTTCATTGATTCTATTGTTTTGTAACTCTGCATAATAAATTTTCCAGGTCTCTATATCACAAATGTCAAATATGATAATGTTCTGATGAAAAGACACAAAATGGTGATAAAATCAAAATCCAACCTCTTCTTAGGACACCCTTTATATGGCACATTTATGTACAATTCATATATGGTATATGAATTTTACATAAAAGAGTTCCTGTTGTTGAACGCACCCTCCACAATATTATGGTTGTAAAATTATAACTTTATATATGTAAATACATTATTATTAATTTTTTACTAACATAACAGCATACTTTCAGAGTTAAATTCCAAATATTGCGAAACAATAAGTTATTAGTCAAAGTAAATCATCATTCTTGTATCGAGCTGGTATAAAAGAAATATCCAATTTAGTATTTCTAAGCCCCTATATTTAATTTCACCATTGTTTTGGTTTTTACACAGTGTTTTGGTTACTTAAATATATAATTATTTTTATCAAAACAATTTTCTTTTACTGAACAATTTCAAAGAACAACGGCGCTTGTAGATTTAATTCTTCCCGATTATAAAATTTTACACAATTGGTTCTGTTTCTATGGAATTACCCATCATGTTTTGGACAATAATTATATATGAAATTTCACACAAGGGAGGATTAATTTGTACGTATTTGCAGCAGCATCTTTCCAGGAAGGAAAAAATATTATTACAAAGAGGAAATGCCTATGACATCCTATGACAGGATATAACTAAAAGTAGGACTAACCATAGTTGTAGAGCGCTGAACTTAAACTCCATCCCTAGGTTTGTTGTCTTGACACAAATAATTCCACATAATTTAGCTGACCAAACTATCGGTTTCAAAGCAGTTGGAACACTTACTTTATCTAAACGACTATTTTCCAACATATCAAAAGATGGTTCAGCAACTCGTTTTCTGGGATATAACATCTTGCTGGTCAGTAAACGTAGACATCCAAGCTACAGTTGTAGAAGTGTTTCATAACTGAACGCTTTTCAGGATCTTGACCTTAAGAGGTGCATGAACATTTTATAAAAATTTGTCATTCACTTTATTTCTTTGAAAGGTTATGTTATTTTCCATTTCATATACGTTTATAGTATTAATAAATTGGTATATTGTAGAGTTGTTACATGTTCATGTTATGTAGTAAAAGAGATCAATATTGTTCAATTCGCCATGTTTCACACTCTTATCTGCGGAATATTTCATGAGACTTCCCCTATTGCTACATGGAGAAAATTTTAAGTAAATGGTTGATGAAAATTTAATGAAGGATATATTGTTTAGGGGTCATTCACTATTTGGGTTATGGACTTTTATGTTTACGTATCCTAGGAATGTGATATAATCGCTGACGTTTGGGAAACCAGAGTTTATAGTACCTGGTAATACATTATTTTGTAATGGTTCAATTTCAGTGATTTTTAAATCATAAAATTATAAATAAAGTCAATAATTTATAGTTCATTCATTTTCAGACTTTTCTTCCTTTTTTTGTCTGAAAAAAGGATGGACAAAAACTATTCAAATAAGTTAATATTCCATATTTTCGTGAGAGCAAAATCGACGAACTTTGAGGGAAATCATAAGAAATCGGCTATAGACTTTGAAGGATATGGAAATTATAATCAGCTGACTTCTATAGCCTAGAAAAACAAAATTTGTTCGAAAGTTTCAAACATCTGAGTTTGTTCATTTGTGATTTCATTATCCTGGAAGTTCTAATGCAAAATGACAATCTTTATGATTATTGTGCTCAGTAGTTGTGCCAGAAATAATAAACACATGAAAAGATCATTTGTAAGTTCCATACTACTGGTGAAATTTCATTTTTTCAAATTATTTGTTTTACCATTTTACCTATTATCCACTAGTAAAAATGTTAGAGACGATTAAAATTTGAAACCGAATTGGCAATACTCATATAGAGATGGCGGGCCAGAAAAAAAAATCAGCAGAATGTTGCGACATAATTTCAGTAATTAAAAATACCTTCTTTATTCTTCTCATTAGTATAAGTTACGTTACAATATCCTCATTCCTAAATGTAATGTTCCGATGATATACAAATATTTTATTTAAATATATCAAATAAATTAATTTTTAGGTGTTAAATTCAAATTAGTATTTACTGTTTTATGAATAAAAAATACTTTTACAGCTTCACTGTTGTAATGCTGTTGTCATTAACGTTTCCAGATGCATTTTGACAGATGACGGTAACTACTCGAACAGGAGAATTATGGTGAACATGATTTCTCCTTAGTCATCTCCTATAACTAATAACATCGCCCTTGTGATAATCTATTTAGTAAACGTATTCACTCCCCTTTCCCATATGCTCTACTTTTACAATTTGAAATAAGAACCGTAATATATATATTATTTTTATCATATGGTTATTTGTTCTTGTTACGTAATACCCCGATTACCCTCTTATCTTTACACTTATAAAATTTATCGCATATTATACGAGCAAGCGGAACGCATATTTCTATACATGCAAGAATTCTGTAAAGGCAAATAAGTGTTAAGCTATTGTGAGAGAGTTGTTTACACAGTTTTATTGTGTGCAGAAAGAAAATCGTAAGTTCTATAACTGTATAGGTAATATAATGCAAATATAATCAAATTTACTGCTATATCTGATCAATTTGTTTCTCTACACTAATAGCCAGCATTATTAGCAACCATTATGCACCTCGATATTATAGCGTCAGGTGCTGCACAACACCTTTCTTCGGACAGTCAGAGGTTATTACACTCACCAGTTTTAGAGATTAAAAAAAAAAAAAAAAACAGTAGCATAATACAGCGTTTAGAAATACTGGTATAGCCACCATAATTGAAAGTGTTTATGCTACTGCTGAATTTAATTATTTCAATTTTCTGAATTTTCTCAATATTGATCAAACAGTAGGCTTACTGCTGCATGAAATTTCATTTCTTCTTTCATGATTGAAAGTTAATGTTGAAGCAAAATTAATTTGGACAAAAGAAAATTCATGCCCATGCTGGAGTTGTTTAAAGAAATAATATATTCGTTGTCATCTTATTGTATTTTGACAGTAAATATCCACATTCATCTTAATATATAATAGCGCAGCATAATATAATTATGTCTCGAGGGTGGGTTGAGGGTTAAAAACAATTAATACAAGTTCAAACACACTTGGTATATATATTATTACCAATTATACTGACCTTAAATGGTTTATTTAGAGTAAAATTTAGCTTTTTTTAACTGACGACGTGAGTAAAATAGTGTTATAGTTCTATTATAACCAAATTGTCGTACATAACTTAAAAATATTATAAAAGTCAGTGTTATATCTCGATTCGAGCACAGTTTTGTAAGTGATGTATCAACTCTTTAAAGAAATAATTAATTCAAATATTTTACTCCGTGATTGCATTTCTATAGCAAATGCACACGCATACAGTATTACAATTTGCTTATATCCCCAGAAGATGTAAACTGTATTACAGAGTGTATAGACCTTGAACCGTATGAAGGAAATGCTTTAGTAATCTAATCTGTCTATTGAAGTCAGTGATACTTATAAACTCTTGAAGTGAAGCAATTAATATATTGGTACAGTAACTAATAATGGCTTACAGTTCCACAGCTGGTAAGTGATAACCTATTTCCAAATTTAATTGGGGATATACTTCTTCAGCACCAAATTTATGGGTTTCAGCACCGGAATATAGTAAAAGTAGGTACTGTATTTCAATACCAGTAAAATATTTATTTCAGCACTGATAACATATTTATCACAGCACCGAAATATTTTTATCAGCACCGGTTCATAATTCACCATGTTGACTTGTTCTTTTCAGTACCGACATTTTCTTCTGTTATGTAAAAATATACATCATTGAAAAAAAAAGAAGTGAAGAATTTTATTTAACACTTCAAAGAAATATGGTACGAAGTAAATAGTATGTGATGGGGTCGCTGATTAGATGATTATCGCTCGTGTATATTTGAATAATCACAGAAAATAACTTGGACATTATCAACAGAAACTTCCTACTGTATTTACCCTATTAAAAAAAAAAAAAAAATTATGTGTAAACCTAAAATAGGTTCATTCATTGTAACTGTCTTTCCATACCTTCCTCTAAATGTATACCTGCTGGGCAAAAACGTATGGAAACAATGATATTTTAATTTTTTATAATAATGTTTTTAAGTAAATCAATTAAAACGAATGGACATGAAGTCAATTTTAAAATTAAGAATTTTTATGTTTTACATTTCTAGGAAGAAATTCACGAATTATAATAAATGGGAAATTCATGTTTAATTTATTTTAAGAATACTGCAGCAGAATTCGTGCTGTTCTTCTTTCCCCAACACATGCAATTAATTCGGTGCTGTAAAAAATAAAAATGGTGCTGCTGTAAATAGTTTTCGATGCTGAAAATCATTGGTTAGGTGCTGCATTAAATACCGTCCATTTTAATTAATGTTGCTTTAGATGTTTTGTCTAATTATATAATGGTTCGCTCACTTCATACACATATCTGGATTTCAAATATGTAAGCCTCCTATTAAAAAAGAAAATCAATAGATATTTTCTTATATTTCTTTAGATACAATGAGTTCTGGTGATTCTTTTAACAAGTCAAAAAAAGATAATCTTCCTCAACGTACTGGCAGTACATGGAGATATGAAGAATTGGATAAGTGGGACGACTACAAACCTGGATTCAGAGTGGATATGCAGCAGAGGAAGACACAGCAGCAGCAAACAATGACTTATCCTAAACAAGAGCTTTCAATTTCATCTAAGTGGCACAATCTTGGAGGGAATAAGAAGGTATTATTAAACATAATATTATATTCTTGTGCAAGCCGATATACTATTTATTCAGAAATAAAGAATGTCACTATTCCATTATAGTACACAAAATATTCTTTTCGATCTTCAGTGACGAACAAATGACGTATGTCAACCTGGCTCACCAACATTGGGGTTTCATGTTCATATCAAAGTACTTTGTAGAACTTTCAATGTACCACAAATCCACAATGCACCGCCCTTACTTTTCATAGTATCTTAACACTGTAACAGGGGGCGCTATAAAATCAAGAATATCCGAAAATATCCGTGGATGGTGAGCCAAGTTCACACCAGCTCACCACAGCAACCGTAAGATGCGAAATAAATGTACTTTGTAGGTCTTTCAATGTATCCCAATGTACCACCCTTGGTTTTCATTGTGTATATATTATAGGATCTAAATACTAAACCAGCATCATTAACTAAAACGAACATCTTTCATCTTCAGAATTCGGTAATTGCATAGAAACAGCTCTTCTATATATGTAAATTTTTGTAAGATGACGTCAGAAGCAGAAAGTTTAAAGATCATTATCTCACGAAGTAGGCGGTGTATAGAAAAACTAAATTTTGACTCTTGGATGGAAATAATATAAAGTATAGCAGTGGCCAATTTTAGAATGCTTAACTGCTCCCTTCCCCATCGACTTATCGTAGGCTAAGTTGTTTTGTATTTCACAGATGTACCTTCAGACTCGCACATTGGATATTCTACTTAGTCGTTCAGGCAACTGGATTCCACTTGAACATTTAAAGAAAGAACTTCAGATAAAGGAAGGAACACCACAGTGGAATGAATTATGTGAAATTATTCAAAGAGGTCAAGGAATATTTGATACACAAAGAGACCAGAAAACACAGCAGCCATTTCTTTTGTTAGATGTTGATTTTGTTAAGGTAATAATTGAAACATCTCTGTAATAATAAATTTTATTTTAATATAAAAAAAATAATAAAAAAAACTTTCTTCGTCATCTAACAAATCATATTTTAAATCAGATGACTCTTTTTTTCTGTACAGCAAGTAGTAAACGTCCCTTACTGTGGAAATCTTGACTTTCTACAAGTTCGGACATTTATTCCCTTAACACAGCAATGAGAATTATTTCCCCGTGTTTTCCATGGTAAGATTTCTCAATCTTAAATCTCCCACGAGAACCACAGTGAAGTAGAGATCAGTACAGGACAGGAAATCTCAGGGGGATTCGTTGATGGGATGGGGATGTCCGAGATTATCCTGATTCCTGAACAAAATTGAAATTGTGTGCGTCCGGAACTCTGGAAGCGATGGAACGTGACTTCATTAAGTAATTCCATGGATCTGGAAATATTTTATAGGTTCCGCTGGCAGTGCTGAGCTGATTTTTTTGGTCTCCTCCAAAAGGTCTCTACAGGGAATATATGATTTTTCATTGAAAACTGAGACTGTTCAGTCTCAAACACCATGGATAAAATTTACTTTTCCACGGAAAAATCTACTTTTTCTGTTTCAGATTTATCATTTCTGCTGAAAACAATACTTTTTTCTGTTTCACTTTCAACCTTTTCATGGAAAACAATATTTATTCACATTAACCCTGAAATTTCACATTGAATAAATTGCTTTCTGACACAACACTCTCATTCTTAATGAAAGCTTTTCCATTTCTAATATATATTTACCTAGAAAGGCACTACCTTTCTCCTATGAACTCTATTTTTAAATAGAAAAGACTGTTTTCTATTTAAATTTAACTTTCAATAGATAGATTTCAATTTCAATAGAAAGAATAGAAACAAAATAATTTCGATACACATCAGCTACCACATATATAATTTCTTAGATCTTTCTGTCAGTGAATTACAAATATTCATTATTTTCAACAAGGTACACTCAATGGAGAGTGTTGTTTATGACAACTTGCCATCGAGTGTGTTCTGAACAACTTGCCATCGAGTGTACCTTGATTTTCAATATCATTATTACTGTACTAGGAAAGTACTGCTGCAGGTTACAGCTGACAGTAAAGAAAGTTAGAGTAGCAAATAATGATTATGTAAAACTACAGGGTGTCTCAGAGCGAGCTGACACATTTCAATCGGCTGGCAAGTTGCAACCAATGAACCGAATATATAGCCTTAACTCTATATTTTTGTATCACGTAAACAAATTTACTTAAAAATGAAATTAGGGGGCGCGGTTAGGGGCCGGGACCCAAAAACAGTGAAAAATCACTTTTAAATGACATTAGACTGCAATGAAAGCGGTTATGCAGAAGTTCCATGATGGAGATTACTCTATACTATGGGTTGTGCTATTTCTGAAACCAAAATTGTCTCTGCGGAGCCCTGCATCGGTATAACTCACAGAAGAAATGTGATTGTAATCATTGCCATGTTCGAGTACGTTTGTGTTATTGACTGCCCCAAGAATTTCTCTATCTTTTTTCTTAAAAGAAGTCAAGGAATTTATAGAGAGAATTCAAATTTATGTGCTATTATTCATGAAGACCCCTTTATTGACAAATTTAACTAATATGGGGTATCGTAGTCAGTTAGTACTGCATTATAATTCACAGACCACTTTAAAAAAAAGTTGGTGAAATTCTTAGGACAGTCAACATAAACTCACATGGCCATGGTCACGTTTACAATCACGTTTTTTCCGTGAGCTATACCGATGCATGGCTCCGCAGAGACAATTTCGGTTTCAGAAATATCATTGCACAACCCATAGAGTAATCTCCATCATGGAACTTCTGCAAAACCGCTTTCATTGCAGTCTAATGTCATTTAAAAGTGATTTTTCACTGTTTTTGGGTCCCGGCCTCTAACCGCCTCTGATTTCATTTTTGAGTAAATTTGTTTACGTGATATAAAAATATAGAGTTAAGGCTATATATTCTTTTTTAATTCTTAAAAATCGGTTCATTGGTTGCAACTTGGCAGCCGATTGAAATGTGTCAGCTCGCTCTGAGACACCCTGTAGTTTACACATAAAAAATGTAACTCGCTCAAAACAATAGAGGTAAGATGCATAAAATTTTGCAACAATTTAAACAATTTCAGTAATTGCAAACTGTTTTATACATGTTCTAGGCTTATAAAATGAAAATCTAAGTACTGCGATCAAATATTTAGGTTTTAAATGTCCATTTTATATGAATCAGTTAGTTCCATAGCTATTACAGACTGCAAAGTATCAAAAATTCTGAACCACTTCAGGCCATATTTTAGGAAAAATCAGGTCTATTTTTTTTTACAGAAACTGAGTCTTAATGTAATAATAATACATAAATGAACAATGTAATACTTTGGAACTACATACTATTTATACAGTACAAAACAACAGACTTCCAGCAACAGAGACAACAGAGAAACACCAATTAATGTAAATAAAATAATAAATATACCTTTAAAATATACCAAAGAGTAAGGAACTACTTTCACAGGTTTTACACCATCTACAACTAATTGTTTTTGTAATTCTTTGACACGTGGAAGTTTATATAAACTATTTGTTTCCAATTCCAGTGTCTTAACAAACCATCCTGATTGGTGCAAGCGGAGAGCAAGAGCTGTAACTTTCTCTGCGAATGGGGCTGAAAAATATGTTCCATAATATGTAATGTGATAAAGGTCCTCTATCGGATTTACTCTAGCTTCAAATTTCCCTTCGTGATCAAGCACCATGTAGAGTTGCATATTGAGAAATATTAAGTCACCGAAGAAAATATTGTTTTCGAGTTCAGAACTTTTTATAATGTCTGGATGATTAAATTTCGACTTAAGAATGATTTTCTCGGAATGATCTTTTTTAAATATATGAGGATACTTTTTATGAAAGTGATCCAAATATTTTTCAGTTTCGGAAAGGGTAGAAGCAAAGTTCACAATAAAATCACTTTCAATTATTTCCTCAATTGTAACTGGTAATTCTTCAAGATCTGGTGCAACCATAATTGATGTAAATCTACCATCGTAAACAACAGAGAGTATGAACAGCATTTCACACCAAAGTAAAAGGAAGAATCGCCATTTCCAGTCCTTTTGTTTTAGAATCAATTCTTCTTGTAAGAACGGTCTCAAAATGTATTCGATTATTACACTTGACATGTTTTGATTATGAAGAGCAAACTTTGCTATAAGAAGAAACAAAATATTCGCCAAAATAAGAGCCACCCATTCCGGATTGGTGAAAGCGTGTGCGTACTGTCCAAACGTTTTCACGTAATGTTTCGGATTACGCATTAAAAATCCATAACCATTATAATCATAATAAGCTGAATCATATCTAAATGTGCAGTCATACTCACTTTGCGGTCTTGGAGTTTGCCCATACATTATATTCATTGGAAAAATAGAGTTTCCATTCCATTTTCTATGAGTCGCGTTTAAGTATTCGGCAACCGAAGAGGTTAAAAAAGTGTAACTTTCACCAATATCAACGATTTTCTTATTCATATTTTTTGACCAATCATGGAAGAGTATCAGTTCAGAGTCAATCTCAGAGTTGCCATTTTGTATAAAAATTTGTTTCAAAGTATTCCCTTCGCACTCATAAACGTTTAAACTGCTTAAACTGAAACTTGAATTTGACAGTTGGTTTAAGAATAAAAAGTACTTAACATTCGTGGACATTCCAAATATTGTTGCATGAATAATTGTTTCATTGTTTCCTACAAATATGAATCTATCCCTAACCTCCTTTCCTCTACAACACATGTACTGATGCTGAAATAAAATGTAGCCCCAAGGATGAGGATCTAAACATTTCTCAATGTCTTTTACAAATACTAAATCTGATGAATACGTTTTTTGATTTACGAACTGGTTAATTTCATGTCCAAAAAGTTCTCTATCGTAGTCTACTTCACTCCCTCTTACACCTCTCTTCAACCAATATGCTTTGTTTGTGACGTATCTTTCCTGAGTGAATCTCATTACTTCAAATATTGTTGAGTTCTTTATTGAAGATATGAAAGTCACATCAGAGTTATACACTTCAGATTCTTTAGCAACAATATTCAACATTACATTCTGTTCTGCTTGGTTTTTGTTTTGTATTGTTCTTATTTCAACAGAATAAAATGAAGAAACAACGATCCAAAATAAACCTAAAGTGATTAGCAAATTCATTTTAAGTCGCTCCACTATTCCACCTTTGAATCTCAACTATAATTCTGAATTTCGCGAAATAAGACAAATTAAAATGTGAATGATTTCTTTTGAACTATTCTTGAAAGCTTTACAAATGTTTTTACATTTTCAGCAACTTTCCGAGCACAGGAAAAATATATTTTATGTAGTTCATTGTAGAAGAAATCTCCTTGGAACATCAAATGTGATAATAATACTTTCTACATGTTGCCTTGATATTCCCATACTGTTTTATATGCTATTGTATCTGTTTCTTAGTATTATAGCTGATTATATATTCTTTTATTTTTTATTGAATTTTCTCCTGCCAATAGAACAAGCACATCAGAATAATTGAGTGATAATTAATACTGTATATCTGAGTTACTAATGTGGGAAATAAATAGTAGATAGGTTGAACCATTACAGTCATGTAAATGAAGCATTCTGATTGGCTACTGATGGTAATTAAAGATGGCGGCCACATGGGTGAAATGTCACTTCCTGTTTCGCCCTCAGTCTGTTGTGAGCAGTGGTAGGGAGAGGATGGGGTGTGCTCTGATGTGGAAAGGGGTGCAGTGGAGTGGATAGAGGATGAAAGGGAATATTATTATTTAGTTAA
>JAQIWE010004594.1:0-10625 GCA_034698565.1 Campodea plusiochaeta
GTAGCAGGAACTCAGTTCCTATGTCCGTTTGTTAGTGCACTTTTGAAGGCACTAATAGTTTCACATGATACTGATTGATCGCTAAGTTTATTCCATTCTGGCACAATTCTATTGAAAAAACTGTTTTTCACTACATCCAGCCCTTATGATATAGGCCTACCATATATTTTGTGCAGTTCATGATTTTTTTTTTCAACTGTTTATACATTTGATTATTTGTCTACTAGGCTACTGTATTTATAAATCAGTAACTAGCTAAACTGGGTTATTATAAACAGGGCTCGAATTTCCCAGTGGTCTGCTGGTCACAGTCTAGTGACTTTGATTCTTGACCAGTAGAACTGAATTTTCACTGGTCAATCTGACCAGTGCATAAATACTCATAATTTCAGCACTGATGCTTAAAAACAGTAAATTAATATTAGACCATAAGTACATAGCCCAGTTTAGCTAGCTGCCATATTTATAGTATAGACAGATTGACAGAATATCAGATTTATGAACTGTTGAAAATTAAAACATCTTATGTAACAATCTGAACTGTCATGCAAACAATTTAAAAAAAGTTTTGGTGTATAAAAATGCAGATCTACTGAAATTTATGAGTGATTTCTATTTTGACAGCTATTTATTCATTTTTTTCATCCAAATATGAAATCAAATAGGTTTGTAGTGTTTAAAAAGGTGCTAATTGGCTCACATTGGCAACAGAACATCCCTTTTTACAGTAGAGGCGGGTAATTGATTTCCTTAAAGGACAACTAAAATATCTGATGCACTTGTCCTGAAGACAACTGAAAAATAAAACAAGTTTCTAATTTCACTCATTGAATCAGTTAATTAACAACCACAATTTCTTTTTGTATTCCAGTGGTGCTGAATGGATGCCATATTTCCTTGATTCACCTAATAAGATTGATTCCATAGAATTTGGAGGTGGTGTTATTGTTAATCATTCCTGTGGATATTTCCTATCACCATTGGTTACTGTAACAACTTATCTCACTAATGTTTGTATCAGGAAGAACTTTAATCAATATGAAGATTTCAGTGTACTGTAAGTTAATATTTGGATCTTAAACTTCATTAAAGTTATTAATGACTTCAAGGGCTTTTAACCCTTCAAGCCGTATTACCGTATAAATACGCGAATTTATTCTCTACCTGTAATGTATTGCCGTACTTATACGCAAATACCAATTCATTTCATAGTTGTTTTGCCGTGTATATACACAAATCATTTTTTCTTTGAGTCGCTGATTCTGATTGGTTACTGATGGTAAGTTATCGATCAACTATTTTGACATTTTTAGACCAATCAGAGACGATCTTTCAAAATACTGCGACTTTTTTTTTGCTTGCTGGAGGCATATTTATAAAAATGAAGTTCAGCTGCAGCAAAGGCATTTAAAAATGGTGGAAACTTGCTCTTTGAGGTAGTTTCTATAAATTTTAATTGTGATCTTTTGGGAAAGAGAATTTTATTAAATAAAAAAACAGCTGGAAGGGTTAGGCTAACTTATAAACTTGATCTAAAGAATACAATTTTTGAAATTTAATATTATGTCTGGAAAACTTAGACTAATAATAAATTAACTGTTTTACATGTTGCCGTTACTAAAAATCAAAAATAGAGCTGCACCGATCACCGTTTTTTGATAATCGGGCCTATCTGATAATCAGCGCCGGAAGAATCAGTAATCGGCACGTTTTCAGATATTAGCAAAACCATTAATTGGCCGATACCAGTCATCTAGTAATCAGTGATACCGATTAATAATCGTTAAACATTAGTTCTTACTTCTTACGCACTCTCACGAAATAATTGAAATGGCGACGTAATAATGAATATGTTTTTACTTTGCGCTAATGTTGATGTCGTCAGTGATTATTTAAACGATAATATTGAATTTAGGAGCAATGACGCGGTTTTAAATGCTTCGGAGCAATGCTGACGTGATAGTGATGAGGTGGACCAATAATATTTCATTTAGTAGTGAATTACTTGACTTTTAATGGCAGTCAATGGAAAACCTGAAATGGATTTACTGTCCTTCCCCTCGTTTCCCCCATAGAAGTTTATATTAACAAATTCATTAACTTAGTTGATCCTGGTTCTTCTGAAATGATTCATGCAAGCGAAAACGAAAACATGACCAAAAATACAGATAGTAGATGAAGATTTTGAAGTTGTTTCCGGGAAATTTTATACTTTTCACATACGTTTTATGGGTTTTTCTCGCTAATTATTAACGCCCGATTATTTCAGCGATAATCAGTCAATTCCGATAATCGGCTGTAGAAGAATTGGTATTTTCGATTAATCGGTAATCAGTGTGTTTTCAACAATTAGAAAAACCAATTACTGTTTAATTCGGGCTGATATCGACCGATCCGATTATCAAACCGATTATCGATGCAGCTCTAATAAAAAATTTAATTTGCTCTGAATACTGATGTCGTTTCATAATAATTTGTCAATGAAGAAAGATTAGTGCACTTGTGTTTGATCTTTTGGAAATATCTCATAAAGATCATTTTAACTGTAAAAGTAAATATAATACAAATACAGCATCAAATCTTATATTTACAATATCCAATTGTTTAAGATCTGTTTAATTATTTTGAATTTATTTTGTTTATCTTAACTATTTAGCACAGAGCAAAGTCAATTATAGGTTTACCTTTTTATTGGTGCATTCATAATTTACTTTTTTCATTCTTCAGTTTTTACTGACTTTACTAGTAGTCTAGTACATTTTAAATTTTTTATCTTCATGTAATAGGCTATATTTTATTTCTATGTGTATTTGTTTCAATTTTAGAGTCTATCCAAATAATAAAAAAAAGACATGTCAGCTAAACCTTTTTAAGCAGGGTTGTCAAATAAAAAATCTTAACTACTTTAATCTGTGTTGGATTATAATCCACTTGAAATTGTCCACTTCCTGCAAAGTGGCTAAAATCAAACAGATATTTTTTGTAATTAAGAAAACAAGAAAAATGAAAATACTTTTCTTTTCAACTCTAACAGCAAAAATAATAGACTTCATTGTAATGTTATCTTCCTTAAAATATTTAGCAACTATGAGTTTTTTTCACCCTATATTGGCATTTTAAATTTCTAGAAAACATTAAATTTTGAAAAACTAATACTAAAATGAAAAAGTCTGAACAAAATTGATAAAATCTGGATTAAATGAATGAAGTCTGGCAGGAAAGGACTATTTCAGTATTATCAGACTCTTTACCAACCATGTTAAAGACTAGCAATAATATCAATTTTTAAAATTTTTATTCTTTTCTCTTTTTAGGTAAAGAAACAAAGAAGACTGTTCAACTTAAGAAGACTGAACCAAGTGATACCTCTTTAGAATTGTAGTTTGTATTTGTATTTAAAAATTTGCTCAAATTTATTAAATATTGCAGGGAATTTATAGTCGAGTATTGTATTTAAGACAGGCTGTGTCCAGTTGAACTTTGAACGTTGTACCTTGAAGTTGCCGAAAGTGGAATTTATAGTCGAGTATTATATTTAGAACAGGCTGTGTCCAATTGAACTTTGAACGTTGTACCTTAAAGTTGCCGAAAGTCGTTCACATAATTATATAGATGTTCATTTATATTGCATTTTTTATGCCATTGTTATTAAATATTTTTTACTTTTGTAGTAGTTTTAGTTTATGAAACATGTTTACAGTATTATAAATATTGTAGGTTTGTCCTGTTTTGCAAAGGGTATGTTTGTTTATCTTTGTGTTTAAATAAATAAAAATATTTCCACTAATATGATTGTTTTTTCATATTTTACCAAGATCTTTTTTTTTATTTTGTAAATCTTTGCAGATATAATAGTTTTAATTAATTTTTTTTTTAACCTAATGAAATAGTTGCATATTTTTTTAATAATTTTTCTTCATTCTCTTGTATAAAGCAGTACAAAATTCTGATAATTTTAAATGTTATTGAATTTCATTTTAATGAAAAATGATACAATCATAGGAATTTTGAAATTAAAATAACTCTGTAAAATACTTTCTAATTAAAATATGAAAAGATTTCCTGCACAGTAATTTTGATTCTAATTTTTTTTTTTTTTTCAAGTATCTAGTGTAGTTCTTTGAAAAAAAAATTGGATATAGAACGTAGACTACAAGCCATGACTGAACTCTATACAGTGCTATACTGCTGTTCGGAAGAAATTTAATGAGAAACTAGTTTAGTTCAAAGTATATAGAATATAATATAGGAGAGGTTTAGTTCACCAACTACAAATCTGAAGTGGTTGCTAATCTCGTCATATCCGTAAAATCTAAATTGACAGATCTGCATACATACAATTCAAAATGGCAGCGTCAGTGGATCAAGTGATTATTTTTTGGGAGTGTCGAAAATATTTTCATTTTTAAAAGGATATAACAATACAACGGAGAAGTCTGTGTAGATATTGTTAGAATGGAATATAAACAGCTTAAGGATAGTCATCATACAGGTGAGAATAACACCAATCGCAACTTATTCTAAACTGAAGACTTACACTTGTCTAGTTTCAGAACCCATTGATATCAGTATTTCGTAAACAGTTAAATAAACGTTTGGAGTTCTTTCTGTGCTTTCAGATATTAGCTAAGCTACTGGTACTGATTTTGTGCTCACAGGGATAATACCAATAAGCTATCATTTCAGGATTCGATGAAAACAAATCTTGAGCAACTACAAGTCTATAAAGTATATTCCAGGAGTTGAGAAATAATCCTGTTTCCTAAGGTTCAAAATAGTCTTTCACACGGTTCTTGAACACCGAAACGGTACTGGTGTTTACTGCATCGTTGTTTAACTGGCTCCACAAATCTGTTGTCCGACTTTGACAAATTGACAACTTCTATCTTAGGTCTATAGCAACGGCTACATACATAATCTAAAAAAGCATCTCAGACTTACTTTTTGCGTGCTTGATTGTCAAAGTTTCTAAATGCAGCACCTAGGATATCGGAATGGAATTTTGTTCAGGGCGTAGAAATCTTGTCGAAACACCAAAATTTTCAGGGAATAAAAGTATGATTTTGTAAATGACTTCATAATTAATATTTTGAAAGCAATTTTTCATTATTTCTCATCAGAATTTACTGATTTCTGGATTTTGACCAATAGCAATTAAGGATGTTATTTAGCTTTCGTATTGAGAACACTGTTTATAGTATCACCTAGGCATACTTTTTATTTATAAAATGTATGTATCACGTAGGCATACTTTTTATTTATAAAATGTATTTTGTATGTTACCATTTTCTACCCTGTAAAATAAGATTTTGTGCCTTAATTATACATTTTTTTTATGTATCATCAATAAAAAATAAAGAAGTTAAAAGTACAAATCAAAATTTAAAATTATATTTTTGTAACCAAATATATGGTAGCCCTGTATAAGATAGTTTAGTACAATATTTTTACAAAATATTAAGCACAAATAGCCTTATTCAATTATCAATTTTTAAAACTCCATATGACATATTAAGTTAACATAGATTTGGATATCAGATAATTTTTGTCATTTTTCTTCAATTGTAGATCCATCCCCTTCCCCCACCCACATCAGCACCCTACCAGATGAACTCCTCGTAAAGATCTTCTCCTACCTCACACAACGTGAAAGATGGGGAAGTATAGTTCCAGTATGTTCCTGTTGGAGGAAGTTAACGGTAGAGTTCTTCCCGTGGGATTATATAATGTGTTCAGGGAAGGGTGCGTCTGTGTTTGTTTATCCATCGTTTGATCCATGTGTTGAAAGACATGATGCGAACGTTACCGTTAAATATTTGGTGGATATCGTCAAAGCAGGGTGTAAGGTGGGTTTCATCAGTTGATACAAGCTATAATCAAAAACTTTCATGATGATATACTGGATTGTAATAAGCAACAACAAACACAACAATAGTCTATGTTTTAAACCTTTAAGAATACTGGAATAGACCTAAAGGTTTACAACATAGACAGTTGTTGTGTTTGTTATTGCAAGCTATAATCTTTTAGACTAAGTTGTATTTTTTTGGGATTACAATTTTTTAAAGTGCATTGAAATTTTGAACTTTTGCATTCCCAGTCACATTCCAGTGCTTTTTTGACAAAGTTTTTAAAGAGGAAATTTTATTGACAAAAACTTTTATGATTTACATGTAGGGCCTCACAAAACTTTTGAATTTGTGTTTGTTACAGTACTTTGAAAATATGGGTAGAAACTATAGTGACTTAATTTGTTAAGTTGAAAGGTTTGGGGTATTTAGTCACCAAGGAATAGACATGGTATAAGACAGCTGTTTCGCCTCTTAAAGGCTCATCAGTTATACTTGTCCGAGGATTGATATGACACTATGTGTATCACTCATCATTCCTGCTTTACAATGTTGGAAACTGTTAGTATAAAACTATCATTTAAAGTGTGTATCTATAGCAGCTACATTTTAGCTAACATTTCTGTTGTGTTAGCTAAAGCGTAGTTGCTATAGATACACCAAACAATACCACTTGTAAACCTTCTAACTTAAGTACTTTGAAAGTTATTATGGTATGCTCTAAAATAATGAAACTCAAATTTATTTTTATTATGAAACTGTAAAATGCTTTCCAAATGGTGATCCATATTAACCATTTTAAATATAGGCCTAAATATTAAAATCATGGCATTGGCATCACTAAATCACTTAGGTTCTATTATTGCTATGATAATACAGAAGCTGACAGCAATTTATTTCAAGTTCCATTTTTATGGCCTTTCTTTGTGCAAAATTAGATTTTCTTTACTGAAATTATTCTTTATTCTTTTAAATAACTTATTGAATACCGGTTACAACCAAATAAATATTTTTTCTCTCTTAATTAACTGGCATGCAGCCTTTTCAATGTGGACTACAAAAGTGAATTGTGATATAAACAATATAAACTTTTATCAATGCAATTTTTATTTTGTTTCAGATCTCCCACTTGAACCTCCTAGACCTCTCCCAGCGTGAAATGGACATGGTACTGGGTTGCTGCATTACAGAAAAAACACAAATACAAAAACTAACAATAACAACACCCATCATTAATAAATCAATGTTACTCAAAGATCTCGGAACTCACTGTAAATCAATTACACATCTCAATCTGGATGGGTGTATTAAGGATTCTTTCGCTAGTAGTTATGTTATTTCCAGTACTGTGAAAGCTTTTATTAATTTGCGGAGTTTTTGTTTGTCTTGGTATGGGAGAGATGGAGTGGTTTGGGAGCAGACTAATGCAGTGTTGCAGAATCTCACTGAAAGGTTAGTTTCCGAAATTTGTATTTTTATTACTTTGTTAAAGGGTTACCTGCAGATAATGAATTTCCCGTTTTCTGTGATTTTCTTGTACCTTACGCCTATATTATTAAAGAATTTTTACAAAAAGTTTGACATTTTTTGACCCAACGGATCAAGACATATTTCTTTTTATATAGTATATAGATTTTCTACAAGGTAGCACAAATCGACCTGCTTAATTTTGCTGCCTTGCGAAAATATGCAAATTATTCTCTGAAAACACATATCAGAACATATATCTAATAAGCAGTAGCAAAACTGACTTAAAGTGCAAATTAATCATTTTATTCATATATCAGCAGTTGTCTTGTTTTGGGCCATGCTTGCTCTGCTACCTTAGAGCGTATTTTCTTGCATTTTCTAAGGTGAATATCTCCACAACCAGTGATTTTTGGGCGGTAAGAAAGATATGAGTTATGCATATCAAGAAGACTAATATTATGTTATAATATCAGAAAAGTCAATTTAGCTGTAGGTAACCCTTTAAGATTGTTAAAGTTGCATTCTAAAGGATTTTTATTATTTTTATTTTATGAGTCAAGTAGAACTGCTGTATATAATCTTTCTCTGAATTTTGGTATGTTCGACGATTTTCAGTTCTAAGATAGCCTATACTGTATAGCTTAACAAAGTATGTAAAATCAAAAGAGAAGTTTATCTTGACCATGTAAAGTAAATAGTAAGAAAATTAAATGAGAAAATACGAAGTAAATGTTTATTTTCTTCAATTCTGAAGGGTACACTACCATAATATTATGATAGACTGATGAAAAATTAAATTAGACTGTGGTTGTCTTGAAATTTTAATTTGATTACTGGAGCAAACTCTTTACAGATAAAAATTTAGTACTGATATTATATTACAGTGAATTCATATTATGCAAGCAAGATCCATTTTCATTTTTAATGAAATTTTCTGCAAGGAAAAGTTTTTGAAAGGAAAAGTGAAATTTTCTGGAAGGAAAAGTTTGTCTCTCTCTCATAGAAGTCGAAACATACAGAAACTTTGACCAGAGACCTATTCTGCTGCCTCAGTGCGGAATTTGTCATGGGCGCAATCAACCTATCAAAAAACTGATTACACCAAAAGATTCAGCATATTGTCTTCTTTTATGTTTCATTACCGAAAACTTTACCTTCCTTACTTGAAGTAAAGTTTTTTGAAGAAAAAACATCACAATTTATAGGGAATGCCGTCAACGGTGTTTTTCTTCAAAAACGTTAATTTCAAGTAAGGAAGGTACAGTTTTCGGTAATGAAACATCAATTAAAATTATGTAAACAGCATGCTGAATCTTTTGGAGGAATCAGTTTTTTGATAGGTTGATCATTAAAGCCATCAAAGGCATCTAAAGACAATTAGATATCTGTTTTTCTCACAAACGGATAGAAGTCGAAACATAACTTTGACCAGAGACTTATTCGCTAGCCGAGCCCCAAGACAAATTTCGAACCAAGGCAGCAGAATAGGTTTCCACTGAGTATAAGAAGATTTCAGACTTAAAGGGACTGGACATCCAATTATCTACTTTTTGAGTTTTGTTAATATTATTTTTTAATGAATTTTTTGATGATTTTTAAAAAAAGAATGAGCTAAATCTGTCAGCTATTTTGGAGATATGCCCACCTGAAGTTCACAGACAACTCCCTGAGATACCTGTGAACCTCATTTCCAAATTTTTTTGGAGCTTATAACTTCTGTCGGAATTTAGTCATTCTTTTTTTAAAAGTTTTAAAATAAATTAATTTAGTTAATAAAGTCTACTTGGTTGTTGTAAAGCTATTTGATGCTGAGATCCAAAAATTCACCTCACAGGTAACTCATCTCAAGCTGTTTTTTTTTTAATTGCCATATCTAATGAATGCAAAATAGTAGGATAATAATTTTTACACAAAAAATAATAGAAAAATTAGTACTAGGCCTATCGGAACAATGAAATTAAAGAAAATCTATTTCGCTGTCCGGTCCCTTTAATTTAAAAAAATCCTAACTAATGTAGGTATATTAAAGTATTACTTACATATTTCTTTCTTCCTTTTCAGCATAACCAACCTAACCCTAACATCATGTGACATAGGTGACAGTGAACTTTCAATAATTGCACTGAGAATGAAATGTTTACAACGTTTGAAAATAAAGACAGTTGGTAATCTAAATACGGATGGTATCACTGATATACTAACACAATGTAAAAGTATACAGAATATTGATATTTATGGACATTCAGTAAGAGTACAAAGGTAAATATTAGTACAACGTAGAAAAAAAGGTTAGCAAAAATCAGAGGGAAATTCTCGTTCGGCTTCTTATTGGGGACATCATTTTTTTTCTCACTAGGCCTATTTTAATACAAATTTTATTAATTCAAGTCTACTTATTTTTATTTGTCCATGCGTATTTCGATAATTTTTAATTTTTTTGGTTTGTTTATGTTTTATGTAAACGGAACATTTAAAGGGATACTTGCAGCTAAATTGACTTTCCTGATATTTTGACATAATTTAAATATTAGTCTTCTTGATATAAATAACTTATATTATTTTTCTTACCTCCCAAAAATTGTCGGTTGTGGAGATATTCACCTTAGAAAATGTGGCAAAAGAAGCTATAATACGTTATAGCTTGTTTTGCTAAGCTATAACGTGGAGCAAGCGTGGTCGAAAACGAGACAACTACTAATATGTGAATAAAATGAAGTTGCATTATTGTTAAGTTAGTTTTGCTACTACTTCGTAGATATGCTCTGATACGTATTTTTCAGTGACAAATTTGCAAGGTAGCGATGATAAGCAGTTCGATTGTGCTACCTTGTAGAATTTCTATCAACTTCTGATATTTCAGTATGTTGAACTTCAATTCGATATCCTGAAAATTTCAGATCGCTAAGTGTTTTAGTTTTTGTGCAGCGATTTATTGAAAATGACGTTTTTTCTATCTTATAACACAGACAGTGAAGAAGTTTTCACCTCCTGTGTTAAAGGATAGGGAAAAAGTCTTTTTCAAAAAATCGCTGCCCAAGAACTATGACACTTAATAGTGATCTGAAATTTTCAGAAGTGCTTTATATCGAATTGAAAGTCAACAGTACTGAAATATCAGATCTCTAAACTTCAGAAATCACGATTTTAGTTCTTCGATGACGTCACACGCAAGTTATGAATAGCTGTTTTGTTTACATCATTGAGACATTTAAAAAAATTCTTTTCTATTATTACAATTTAATTCAAATGAATTTTGTCAAATCTCGCAATATTAATTTAAATATCAAAGGTTATTATATTATACTG
>JAQIWE010004595.1:0-10625 GCA_034698565.1 Campodea plusiochaeta
TTACAAATCGCCATTTCTCATGAACGGAAAATAGTAGAATGATAATTTTTATACCAAATGTTATAGAAATATTAGTACTATCAGTACAGTAAAATTGAAGAAAATCCATTTCGCTGTCCACTCCCTTTAATTCATCATTTTTAAGAAGTCCCACGATATTTTCATAGTCAAGAACTCTCTCACAAAAACAAAACCACTTGTATATTTTCCACAATCGTCATCACACTCAATTGCTTTCTTATTGAAAAGAAAAGCACATTCAAGTACTTTTAACCTGAATTGAGAGATCAAAATCTCACCGTGAACCGTAAAGTGATGTGTATTGTTCTTACTCGTAGAATAGATTATACAGTGGCTTCGAAATCTATTGTTTGGATCTTCTCGACTTTCCGCATTTTCGTCGATTCAAATGTTAGGAATCGTTATAGGTTTCGACTTGTAATTTTAGAATGGAGGAACAATTTTTCAATATAGGCCTATTGTTTTCTCAAATGATTTGACTTAGTTGCATACGCGGGAAAGAATTGAAAATAAATGTCATATATTTTGTTCATTTATAAAAGACAGATTTCAAACTTTCAGTAGATAATATTGGTAATCAGGTGTAATAACCTTGGCCCTTATTTCTGCTGATCATTTAATTAGAACAAAGCAACTGACTATTAAGTTCTAATTTTAAATTTATGAAATCACATAAACGACAGCTATAGTGCTTCCAATATCTTATGGACCTAAACTAGTTATGTCTTCAAACTGTTTTGACATGTAAACCCATTGCTGACCACCTGTTTGGGTGGTTCAAATTCTGTATTTTCTATACAATTCGCAAGTTGGTCAAAGAAAACAAATAAGTCAACAAGGATTATCAAGTGTTGGAATGTCAGAAACACTCTTGATGGGTTAATCGATTTGGGTTCGTCAGATTTTGGAAACACTATAGCCAAATTCATGATAGAATATACGATAAGTTACCAAAAAACGGGATACCCCCACACAAATAGCAACTTTTATAATAATTATATAAAGTCAAGATCTCAAGAAAGCCCTAGACAAAAATAAATAAAAAAATATTCTTTCTGACCTTTACCATGGCTCTTGAAACTTTTTTGAAGCAAAGTCACGAGTTCTTACCTGAAAGAGAAAAAGAAAAGAAAACTTAGTTTTATTTGCATTAGATGGAATATTTGGGTACTTAAAAACAAAATCACCATAGCACGAAATAAATTCCGTATACTTTGCAAATCAATTTGATTTTATAAGTGAACATTGAACGTAATGGGGTATTTTCATATTACGCTAGAACATGCATTTCTTCATTTGAAAAGGACGAGTACATTACGGGAAAGTTATACACAAGACTATTATAATAACCTTTTGAAATCTAATGCAAAAATATAATGTTCTGAAGATTGAATATGGTAGCATAGTGTAAAAACATCACCTGGAATAGTGACTGCCTATATAGTCACATTTATTTGTTAAATAAATAGACTTTAATTAAAGTTTTATTTGTTAAATAAATAGACGTTCAATTAAAGAATTATTTGTTAAATAAATAGACGTTCAATTAAAGAATTATTTGTTAAATAAATAGACGTTCAATTAAAGAATATAATGAAGGTGACTTATAATATTATTTTAACGAACAACATCAGAATGCAGTATCAAGAAGAGTTCAAATAGAAGTTTCTGCTCTAAAACATTATGATATTTTGTAGTTCGATTTATTTACAGAATATAATTAATGTTCCCCAGAGATTCTGTGCTATAAGCTTAAGATGGCAATGACTATGCTTTATGTTTCAAGTCACTTGATCAATCCATATGTGATAATGTATTCGAAAATTACAACTTCTATTCAAATCATCTACCCTACTCGTATATATAACAAAACATCTTTCCTACAAACTCCACAAACTTTTCACTGTAACACTTTCAGAACTCATCAAACCTCAGTCCGACGCCATTTGTAAACAAACTTCGT
Organism: Campodea plusiochaeta; assembly: GCA_034698565.1. Taxonomy (NCBI): domain Eukaryota; kingdom Metazoa; phylum Arthropoda; class Diplura; order Rhabdura; family Campodeidae; genus Campodea; species Campodea plusiochaeta. Next base: position 1,985 of record JAQIWE010004595.1, read on the forward strand.
CCACTTGGTGGCAGCACTATACAGGCATCCAAACTAATGGAAGACAAGAGTTTTCGCTATGTTCATTAAGAACGCGACATAAGATATATTTGCTGTTCCTGCACATTTTAACATTTTCGTTGTAAGTATACGTTTCATTACGCCCAAGTAGAGTTTCATCTTCTTTTGTACTCTACTCTTCGGCTCAATTAACCGAGACAGCCGTTGATGTACTAGGGTTCGAATTACTTCAGCAGTATGTATGCTTGGAAATAACGTCATTTTAGACAGGAGCATGTTCATTCCGCTTTGATGTACGGTGACCTAGAAAGCATGCGTTTTTCATATTTTAGAGAAGTTTACTTGATTTTCATATATAAGTTTTCAAAGAAAAGGTACAGTTTTGTTTCAGTAATTCCTTTGGGTTGTTGGTTGTATAAAGATTTTGCTGGTATAGTAAGATGTAATATATTAATATATTGTTCACCGCAAGTACATGGTATAGATTCTGTTTGTTATACATTACACAGTATATGGAACAGAAAACCACAATTTGTAGATGTATATACTGTATGTTAAATAAATCACAAGAACCCTAACCGTTTAACACATCAAGGGTGTTTCTGACAACCGCCATCTGATAATCCCTTGTTATTTAGTCTGTTTAAATTCTTTGACTTTATTGCGATTTGTATAGAAAATAGAGAATTTGAACCACCCAAACAAGTGGACAACAATGGGTGTATTGTCAAAACAACTTTGAATAGTTAATTGATTTATGTTCTTAAGATTTAAAACACAATATAATCTACATTTATTTACTAACATATAAATGTGTTTTGGAGATTAACAAAGGTTTTCGAATATACTTAAGGAATCACTTTTCGATTGAATTAGCCAATCCTTTGTTGAAAATAGAGTGTATTTAATCTTGACACGTGTTTCGGAAGTGAATCCTTAAGTATATTTACTAACAATTATTTGATAACAAGTCCAGAATAATCATTATGATCATCTGTATTGACAGATAATATAATTATGGATTTATTTAGGTGAGGGTTAATAAAATTGTAATTGCGTAAGATTTAAATTGTTAACTCAGGCATGGATATTCTCACTGATCCCATACATCATATATATAGTGCTTATAAAACAATGTAAAAAAGATAGCTTTGCTTGAATTCCGGAATTGTGGGTATCCCAACATTATAATCACTATTATAAAAATAGAGATTCCTTTCAGAATTTGCATTTTATTGATTGAACTATGATAAAAAGAGAAGTGATCTCTTATCAAATCTTCACATTAAAAATATCAACATTATTGGAAAATTTTCAACTGGACTACAAGGCACCAAATTGTATGAACCCGTCACTGATTTTAAAGGGAGTAAGACTTGCTTAACGATGGCCAGTGCTGGAATAATAGGGTTTTTATAGAGCAGTGTTGGAAAGAGTACAGTGATTATAATGTAGGGTTGTTGCCAGTTAATTACTAGCGAGGGTGAATGTTTTTCTGATCATTTGTTTAATGGAAGTGTTATGTGCGCTATTACAGGACAATGGTTGTGTCTGGCTGTACTTTGTTTTTTGTAAAAGTTTTTGAAAGAGTTTTCGAACAAAAAAAGAGAAAGCTATGACCAATGAATTGGAGAAAAGATAGCCAAAACTCCGCAAATTTTATTTTATTGCTATCCAACATGCTTTGGACAATATGAGTTCTGTTCTCATAAGGAGAAGATATAATATTATTAGATAACTAAAAATACAATGAAAACTCCCCAAGTAACCTCGAATCAAGTTAAGTTTGCATTGTATTTTTGTAATTTACTAAAGGGTTACTTGCAGATAAGGAATTTCCGGTTTTCTGTGATTTTCTTGTACCTTATATTATTAACGAATTTTTTCAAAAAATTCGAATTTTTTTTACCGAACGGATCAAGAGATATTTATGTTTATATAGTCGATAGATTTTTTACAAGGCAGCACAAATCGACCTTCTTCATTTCGCTGCCTTGCAAAAATATGCAAATTATTCGCTGAAAAACACTTATATATTAAGTAGTAGCAAAACCGACTTAAAAATAATTCAAATTAATCATTTTATTCATATATCAGCTGTTGTCTTGTTTTCAGCCACGCTTGCTCCGCTACCTTACAGCTTATTTTCATGATTTTCTAACGTGAATATCTCCACAACCGGTGAATTTTTGGAGGTAAGAAAAATAATATGAGTTATTTATACCAAGAAGACTAATATTTTGTTATAATATCAGAAAAGTCAATTTAGCTGTAGGTAACCTTCTACGTATTTCCTTTCGGTATAGAATGCACATTGTCCGAAACATACTGATAAATAACTTAAGCAGAGTTGAGTCTATATTTTCTTCTATTCATAATCATAATCATCTGCTTGTCCATCATAATGTACGTAGTATGATGGTTTCTTTTCAAAGTTTGTGAAATGCTAAAAAGTACTTTATGGCAATTGTGCAATATGCAGGCCTCCAAATGATTTTAATTTACGAGGAGACCAGAACTCAACTTTGGGATAACCATTATTTACACTGAGAGGACTAACTTCACTTATGATTGAAATAACCGTATAAATGGTATGGTTCTCGTCTATATACAGTAGTACAGAAAACGTTATTTTAAAGGTCAAACGAAAACATAGACTTCTCTGGTCAGTTATTTTCTACATCACTGTACAATGTATGGTTTAATTATTTTACATTGCTATTATATTACAGAAGAGGGAAATATTACTAGGTCTACATGCTGCCCCCCCCCCCTCCCTTACCAACTTTTTCCGCAACCGGATAAGATATTCATAATATTCAAATAAGCAATACCTTGTTTTAAAGCTCTTAAAAATGTATTTAATTTGGTATACATTTTTACTATGGAATTTTTCGAAAACAGTTTGAATACTATGTATTACAGTATTAAACTATCAGTACATCTGTACAAATATGCCAATGATTTTTTTCTGAATTAAATTTGGAAACTATTGTATGCATAATATAATGAGAATGCGTGGTTAGAGTAATTTGTATTTAAAGTTAATAAATGTAATTAAAAAATATATTAGTACCTTTTTAAATATTTTTACTCACAGTGTATGCATGCGGTACACTGTAATGATATCATTTTTGAATGTCTGGAAAAATTCATTTTCGAAAAGGTTTTGATTATTGGCTTTGAAGTTTTATACACCAAATGAAAACTATAGTTTCAAGTGCTTTAAAAGATTCTATTTTTTAAATGAACATCGTAACCGAATAATATAGTGTCCCACTATATTATCTGGCCACTGTGTATATGACTCATATCGCCTGACAAGCTACAGTAACATTACATTCCTTCACATGCAACAGAACACAATGATTCAGTGGGTGAGAGTTAATTATCGAACGCTTTTAATATTCTTTAGACATAAAATATGAAATACACATTAAAAACATATTTAAAAATTCATAATATTTTTCAATTTATAAAGATTCTGTAATAAATATTTGATTAAAATTATGCCACACAAAACTCTTTCCAGAAAGGTAGAGCTTAAAACATTACAGTATCTGACTTCTGAGTACTCCGTAAAGATTTTATTACTTAGAATCCATTTCATTATTGTTCTTATTCATAATGATATTATAATATTACGTCTCTTAATTTATAATTATTATTCTCTATTTTTAGGTCACACATGACAAACAAAGCACGCGCATCTTCATTTTCAAAAAGTCGAAATTCTCAGTACGTTTCAAAGTAATTACTAGCTGAAAAGACAACTTTAAAATCTCAAAACCTCCAGTCTCTTTTGATAATTAGATGCACTAATGCTCTTTAAAACATTCAGCTTTACCCTTTATTCATTGTAATAAGAGACTTAAATGAAATGTGAAGATGAGAAAATGTACGTATTTTAATACGCTCAGAGAGTTGACATTTTCCAAAGGTGTACTGTAAAGACAAGTTAATGATATGTTCTGAGTTCTGGAAAGTGTATGGTTACAGTAATTAAGAGGGATTTTAATTGCTGAAGAATTCCCTTTTTTAGGGTTTTTTCAGATTTTTGAAGAAAAAGAGTATTGAAAGAATTTCATTAAAAGAGAAGTGTAAATACTCAATCTCTGCTAAATTAAACCCTCTTTTGAAGATGATTAAAAGGAATTAAAACTAACCTTAAAGATTTTGGACAATTACCGACTGAATGAAAGACTTTAAAAACACTGTTCTAAAATAATTTGGAGAAAGAAAACGCAGAAAAATATGAAAACTGAATAGAATGCAACCACAAAGATTATGTCAAGTTGTATGATTGTATAAAATAAGTAACTGTGTATTATCAGTTCCATAATATTCCGACATTTTCATATCTTCGGAAAGGAAAATAATGTTTAATGTAAATGATCTGATTTCGGGAGAAAACTAAGTATTTACAGCATGTTTTGTGGCTAACAATTTATAGTCATTCACTTTTCAGTTTATTTTGTTAAAATATACCAAACAAAAACCTATGAACGTATAATGCTTCCAAAAATTTACTAGGACAAATTTATTTACACAAATTCTGTAAATTTATTAATAACAAAAACATAATGACAATTAACCAGATTCGAGAAATTACGAAAAGAGCAATTAAAAAAATATATATACTTTACAATAAAAACTATCTTATAATTCTTAATTTTACACCCTGTACTCGCACTCTTTCACCTGATGAATCCAGTACAAAGTTTCTACAGAATCTCTGTGCAACCTCAAGAGTGTAAAAGTAAGATTCTCATGCAATTATGCAAATCTTTCACCCGTTTATTATTCGAGTCCTTCCAACTCTACGTTAGTAATTTCATTACAAAGAAAGAGAAAGAAAACGAAAATAAGGGAGAGAAGAGAAAGTTAGTGTAACGATGAGACTGGAAATTCTTGAAGTTTGTTTCGGTTCCATGCAGTTTAGTGCTTCTTCAATAATTTAATTATATGCAGGAGTAATAAGTAATATATAAAGACCATGCTCCACTGGATGAAATTTTCATCTGATGAATATATTTGGTTGAAAAATTAAATTCATACTTAAATGTTTACCCCATGTGTTTCCACTGAATAGTTCAAAATGCAGGCAAATCGGAAGAAATAATGCATCTGGAACAGAGACAACCTGTCGGTTTCTGCATCTTGAGACAAATACTTTCAATGTCATAAAATATACCGTACTGTCCAACAGAGATTAAACAGATTATATTGTTATCTTAACAAATTAAACTTACTTTTAAAGAATGAAAACAACCGGAACAAACAATCCGCCATTTTCCAAACATTTCATCCCAGCTGAATTTTATAGATGAAATCAATGGTTGAAACTTTTCAACTTCCATTTTCAACCACTATTCATCTCAACTCAGCTGAAAATCAAGGGTGAAAACAGCACTTCATCCGTGTTATCATCCAGTGGAAATAGGCCATTAGATATTTTTATAGAATATTCTTATTGATTATTTTGTGTTTTGAATTTTCAAATATTGCTATGGAATTTATTAATAGTGTAGTTCTTTTCAAATATAACTACTGCTTAGGGTAGTTTTGTATGCCTTGTCATGTTAACGGAAATGAAAACTATAATGATTATGATAAATCCTACAATCTGTTTTCTGTTTCTTTAAAACAGCATTTTAAACACATTTTTTCTTTAAAAGTAATCAATAAAAGTTCATTTTTGTATTGGTGAGAAAATATAGTTTTAACAGGAACTGATTTTGTTTGAAGACTATCGCATTATATTTACCAGATCTTCTGTAGAATACCGGTATAACATATAGAATTTGTTATACATTATCTGCTATAATTATGTTGATAAGATTAATGTTTGATTTTTTGAAAATGATTTAATGAAATAAATAAAAACAGTGTCTATTTAAATAAACATATGTGCTATTGAATGAGCTTCATGCTACAGTAGAAATTTTTTGACCGCTCTACGGCACATGGAGTGAATGCTCAAAATATTTTCAGTACTTTTTCATTTTTGAAAGGAACATCCAAAATTAAAATGCCAGTATTTTGACATTTACTTCTAACCAAAAATTTAAAAAATGTCAATTTTCTTTCACTATGCATTCAGAAAGCTCGTTAAATATTTTTCATACAATGACGCATAGAGCGTTTCATTTTGTCATTTGATAACCTCAGAAATATAGAATCTCTTTATTCTTATATTTCTGCATCATTTTCTTCGATAGTTTCTTTTTCTCTTTCCGCTTTTCATTTATTGAAAATGACATTCCGATAAATGCAATGCATTCAGAATTTCAGGAAATGTTCGTTCTTTTCTCTTTCGGTGGAATTTGTGTGAAAGAATGTACAGTGATATTATATACCATTGTGATTTCTAAGGAAAATATTTTCGTTATGTGAAACCTGTCTGTGTTTGGAGATTCGCAATATATAAGAAATATTCCATGATAAGTTACAGTCAATTCAATAGAGTGCTTTTTGGTCAATTTCCTTTACCGTCATGTTATAGAATAAAGTTAATGAAATATAATTACATGTATATTTAGTTTCTATTTATTTCACGTATGACTTTGATCACTTTACGTTACCGATTTGCAAACACTTCATGTTACTAAATTTATTGGGATATTTCAATTTCATGGAAAAGTTGTTTCCGAATTTCATTTGAAATTATATAGAAATTTTTTATACCTACAAACAAACTATCTTCTCTATTAGAGAAGAAAAGAATAATCAAATAATGATAATAATAGCAAATGTTTCATTTACAGATTTTGTTGCAAAACGAAAATTTCAGAAGTTAACATATGTTAACATCAGAAAGTATATCAACAAGCTCCACGAATATAAAAACGTTTACAATTAAACGGAGTTAAAAATAAAATTGCATTGTATATTTTAAACACTTCTAAAGGTACAAATATTTTAAAAGTACAAAAAAAATACCATCAACAAAGTAATTTCAGATGTAATATCCATGTTTTAGAATCGTATACTAAAAATTGATCCCTTTTTAACAAGTTGATTTTTAAATTAAGCTACTCAACAGTTTAAAGCTCTAAATCCTATCGAAACTATTACATTGCACTCAGTAGACTTAATAACAGTAATAGAGGAAAGCCATATTTCCAAACCGAGAGCTATAAACATCGATTTTTTGTAAAGTGTTGGTATCTTATCTTCTTACTGTACGAAAACGATCGTCTTGGCTAGGTTGCAATTTCGAAACCGATACCTCTCTATGCTCTTCATGGGGACTATCTTGTCTAAAGGACATAAGAAGGCGAGGAAATTGGGGGTTATGTCATTGTTCACGGAATGGATAATTTATTTTTGAAGAAGTAAATACATAATATTAGATTGTTAATATTAAGATGGTTTCACCCCTAGCTGTCGATACAACAATAAATACACAAATACAAAATTAGGCAGATGTGGGAATCGAACCCGACGCCTCTCGCTTTCCACATCTGCCCAAATTTTTATTTGTGTATTTATTATTGTATCGACCGCTAGGGGTAAAACCATATTAATATTAACATTGAGATTATATTATTCAGAGTCACTTAGAGTATTAGGTCTAAAAGGACTTCACGTATAAATTCTGCTATTAGATTTGACCTGATCATACTGATAATTAAATTTAAGGGAATGAAAGACAAATCTCATAAAGTTAATTTCAGAATCATAGGCGCCGACTACGGGGGTGCTCAGGGGCTCAAGCAACTGCTGAACAGATCCAGGGGGTGCAAAGCACTCCCTGAATCTCCTTTGCACAAATCAGTTTTCGTTGACAATATCACTAAAAAGGTGTTTCAAAAGTGAAAAGATTTAAGACAGTAGCCAATTTTTGGACTTCAATTTCTAAAAATCCTGTAATTTCTACTTCAAAAATTCTCTTCTTAGTTAGAAGCGATAAATTTGTGATCATACCTTACTGATTTTTATTAATTTTGAAAAAAATACATTACTGTTTTCTCCGATATTTTTCAAATTATCAGTAAAACTGGTCTAAAATAGAGGGTTGTTACCAAAATTTTTCAGTATTTTCTTCGCTCACGTCAACCATGATGGCACTTCGCGAACGTTCTTCAACGTGCCATAATTTTTAAACACCCCCTGAAGTTTTTAGAAGTCGGCGCCAATGAATTCAGTGTCAAATGTTATGTGCTGGGTATCAATCATAACTAAGTTATCCAACTGTTGGACCATATAGACGCCTTTAATAAACACTTAAACAGTATATAACAATAACCTTTATATTTTTGTAAGATTTGTTTTTCTTTATTTTGAAATAACTCCCAGCAGTACTTGAATATAATATTTTAATTGTATAAGTAATAATATTTTAAAAATTAATAAAAGCCTAATTATTTTCTAATAAATGTAACAGATTCTGTAAAAACTACATTCTTTGACAGTAAAAATATTTTATTAATGTAGGAAGAGATACAGAGCTCTTTCAGAAAAACTTAACAAAAACTGAATATTTTTACAAATGTACAGTATTACGATTAATATATCTAACTGCATTTTTAAAATAACTAACTTGTGCGAAGTGTCATAATGTCTAGTTACCTGTGAAATTGTGGATCGTCTTTTACTGCCTTCTGGATGGCTTCTTTTTGAATTACTAATAAATCCA
>JAQIWE010004596.1:0-10624 GCA_034698565.1 Campodea plusiochaeta
ACTCTTATTCGTATCTGGAATACCAGTCTTAGAAAAAGCTTCAGATCACAGATACGCCAAGTAAGTTAATACAGGGTAAAATGGTATAAATGTGTACGAGTTAGTTATATAATTTTAAGACTATTTTTGTAAAAATATCGCGAAATGTTGTCTTTTTTTTCGTTAAAAATATGACAGTCACGGAGAAAAAAGTGTTAGTCATGCAAATTTTGAGGAAACTTGAAAAAAAAAAAAAAGTTTTTATAGAATTATGATTAAAATCCCAAATACTTAAGAGACGAATTCCCATTTTCTAGCACTAACGTATTATACACTGCTGGTTTGCATAATATAATCATAAATGAATAATTTTGACCATCTAGCCTACATATATAATAATTTTTATGTAAATTAATCAATAAAGTTATATAAATAACTTAATAATTATAAACACAAGTTATAAATTCTCTCTATCCTTTCTACAGGGTTTTGAAATCATTATATTCTAAAATCCCTTTATCCTTTCTGGGTTTTGAAATGAATGAAACTAGGCCTATATAAATATCGAAATGTCTCGTTTTCCTGCACCGAAAATTAATTTAATGGCGAAATGTTAATAACTCACTTTAAATGGAATTATGAACCACTATACTGATTTACCGATGCATTTTTTTTCTGTTTTAGAAATGCCAGTTATCGCCAGTACAAATACCAAACGTCACCTCTGCTTCCATTTCCACCAAGTTTGTACCAAAAACTTCCAAAATGGTTGAAAACATATTTTTTATGTGAATTGTCCATGTATGATACATTAGAAATTGTTAAACGTTATCAACAGCCATCATCAAGCATCGAAGAAAATGTTGACCCAACAACAGAAACACCCAAAATGAATGGTTCAGCATGTTGACCAAAATTTATTACACTGTTACTAACATCACCAATAGAAATTAAATGTTGCATTTATACATAATTAAGTATTATTTGAATGTGTTGTCCGAAATTGTCGAATATTTTCCTTTATTTCTTTACACATCATTTACAAACCCTGCGAGATTATGGAAACAGCTACACAGGCTGTGTTTCAAATGAGAAATATTGTTTCTTTTATTTCAGCAATTTCGTGATTTTCTTTGCGAAACATTTCCATTATAATACTAAATAGCAAATGATGACATAGATTGCTATCTGTAACTGTGAATCTCAATGATAAACAAATAAACCAGTAACGGAAGTTTGTCCCAATAAAATAAATTTTCTTGTGCCAATATTTGGTAATAATACTCCGTATAAATATCAATATGTTGTATAACACTTTAAAAAAAAAAACCAGTAGGGTATTTAAAAAAAGGTTTAACTTTCTATATATTCAGTTCTTGATATTTTACTTTTTTGATAACATTAATTTGTGAAGGTAATTTGAACTTTCCTGTGGTATTAAAATTGGAAAGAGCAAGCCATAACATTTTTACTAATGGATGTCATTCTAAAAATGGAAATGGCAACCTAGCATTTAAAATGCGTTACTATATATATATATATATCATTTCAAATATTCGACAAGGTACTTAATCTTGAAATAATGTTATACGCGAGAAGAAAAATATGCTCCACATATTGAATCACCGCATATTTATTATTTAATGAATAATATAACAATGTAATAATAAACAAAGAACACACCTTAGGTGATAATGTTAAAGTGGTATTTTTTTCTTGCGGGAAGCCATCTTTTCCAAGATAGCTTATTGGTCTCTAGGGAAATCGATTACAATAGAGAACAAAGAAAGTAAAACGGGATATGTGTGTTGGAAAAGATGGCTGCCCGCTGGAAAAAAAATACAGGTTTAATTAACGACGGTGCTATATAGCAATGCTGGTAATAAATAAAATAAAAAAATTATCGAAATATTTCTGTAGCTTCAAATAAATATTTACTATCGTAAAAATGATTATGAAATGTGATTTGGAAGATTCTTTGTACTCTATAAGCTATATATAAATTTAGTCGTTATTCTCCACGGTATGCTAATAAGGATTAATACTGTTGAACAAAGGATTATAGGTCATTGCTATTATATATATATAACTTATTATGTAGTTAATAGAATGGTATCATATTGACTATCATAAATAATCATATAACTATACCAGTACTATTCCTAAAGACTTAAAAATACTTCATATAAAAATATGTGTACGGTATATGTAATCATTTAATCATTAAAGTTAAAGAGCTTTTTTGTTTATTAATTCTTCCTCTGCTGTTGGTCACTTATTCACCTGTAAAGTTATTTTTGCTCCCTGCTGTCTTTTGCTGATATAAATTATAATAAATTGCCCATACAAGTTACGCAAACTACTGTATGCCAAAATATCGAAGGTTGTAATTTCTTTTCAGCAACTTTTTTATGATGAATGTGCTGGACGTCTCCGCCCTTTTGCTAGCTTTTCGCATTAGTGACCTCCAAAAAATGTAAGCATATAATTAGGATGCTTAACATATAGTATTTCAATTAGCTACGGATGTTTCAAATGCATTGTGAAGTGATTTGAATATCAGTAATACTACAGAAATAAACGTGAAGGCCATGAAAAATGTTATTATGAAACCAGGAAATCTTTTTCAGGATTTTCTCATTAACGTGAGAAAATATTAAAGTTATGGGAAATATGCTGTGTAAATTAAACTCCTAAACAAAATTCATTATGCATTTATTGGATAACATATATAGAATAATATAATAACTATAAAACAATTTTATACCCCTTTTATCGCGTATGAAAAATTGAGAATCATCCGATTTTTACAAATTTGAACGAATAAATGCGCTAAAATTCGCATTATAATCAGTTCAAACAATTATTCTAAAACGTAAATTACTTAATCAATTAAGTATTACATTTTCCCAAAACAAAAGCAAGGATGATGTCAACCTGTCACCTCTAAACTCGAATTAAAATAACAAAAACAGTTTAACTAAGTGATTTTAGTTTTTACATTGCAATGGATTTATTCCTACAGGACATAACTGAATGAGTTTAGTTATATCACTCTCCAATTTGTTATTATCTCCATTATTCTCTATGATAAAATCCCAATCTGTATAATCATCCATATCACATTCTGTTGGCATATCATCAATTCCACGAGTGAAATTCCAACCACGATTTCTCCTTACAGTTTCATCAGATACAATCCGAACTGTACGAACAACTGTACCGAAATGTTCTTTAAACCAAACGAAATCACTTTTGTATCTTGCATCGCTAATTATCCAAATAGGAACCTTCTTGCTATTTTCAACCATTTGTAGGGCACTGCGACAAAAATAACCACTATCTTCTTTTCGTTTCTTCATCCCCCAGTCAACCATGGCCGCACGGTACTTTTCCTTGTAATTACTGTCATCGAGTAATTTCGAGTAATCCAGATTATTTTCCAACGCCCAATGATGTTTAATTGGAGCCGAGAGCCGGATAATGACGTTTTTTTCTGCCGGCAGTAACGAATGTAATTTATCCGTAATAAAGTCTTTCCCTGATTTTCGTTTCCCGCTGAACATTAGTATCCGAGAAGGTTTATATTCGTATTCACTAATCATTTTAATTGTATGACTTGGACGGAATGTACTAGTACTATTTGTGAAGTTGTATTTTGTACATGTGTTGTTAGAGCACGTGTAGTTAGGAGTGATTTGTTAACTTTTGAACTTCCACACTCTCTTATCGATCCTCACACGGTTTACAGCGTTGCCGGAATGTTTTCTCTCACCAATAGATAAATCAGGGGTGAGACAAAAAGAAAACTAGAAAATTCTTCAGTATAATATCTATTGTGGATATGTTCACAACGACGCAACGATAGCAACAAAATTTGGGAGCAGTTTCGAAATTTTTGGTCCATCACACTGCGATTCTTTCAGAAGTATAGAGAAATTATAAAATGGATGATGCATTCAATTTGCACCAATACATTTCTGCGTACACTACTTTTATAAAAAACAAAAAATAGTTAGATCAAAACTGATTTGTAACATTAATAGTCCAATGACTGCCAAGGAGATACCGCCAATCTGACCAAAGAAAGGATAATCTCTTTCAGTTTATACTTCTCATAATAGACCATTTTTAGCTAGTTATGTAATCTACATTTGTATAATAATGTGATAATAATTTTTATCTTTCCTTTCTTTAGATAATTCATCCTTTACATATAGTTTTTCACTACTTTTGGAATAGCGATTCCTCCGTTTGGAAATTATAATATTTTTTTATTATTATACGCTCGTAACTATGAAGTTCGCTACTTTTTCAGATAATTCCGGATGTTTTGTCTGCGCAGAATATAAAAAATAAGGATGTGTTGATGATATATATGCATGTTTATTTATACATACTCTGTTTACATATAGTAAATTGACAGATGCCACAGAATAACAATATCAAATTAATTATAATAAAATATTTTAGGTTAAATTTTTGTTTTGGAATAGATATTGTTGTGCAGAATGTGGATGCGGTCCTTCAGCAGGCTCGTGAAATTTCTTGAACCAGTTTCTTTTGTAGGCCAAATCTTCTTATAAATTTCTCTAAGAAGATATTTATAATAGTTCCTCTGGCGTCAATGTACAATCCAATAACCTCTACACTGTTTAAATCATATTTTTCAATGAAATATGGAGCGATGGAATTGTAATGCAATGTTTGCATTGCAATGTTTTTTTGATTGTGCACACAGCTTTTCCCTCGTCATAATTATATCAAGAGAATATTTCCTTTAGATGTATGGGCTATTTTCCGGTTATATCTATTAGCTCAGAAAGGGCATTTAGTCGTCAGAATACTTTCAAGTTATAACAGTAAGCAGTCAGGTCCAGCATATTGTGTAATATCAGGTCGTCATAACTTCCTGGTAATATGTATAGTGTTTCCAAAAACTTACGGACCCAAATCGATTTACCCATCAGAGTGTTTCTGACATTCCAACAATTGATAATCATTTGTTGACTTATTTGTTTTCTTTGACCAACCTGCGAATTGTATAAAAACATAAACAATTTGAACCACCCAAACAAGTGGTCAAGAAATGGGTTTACCCGTCAAAATAGTTTGAAAACTGAGTCCGTAAGATTTTGGAAGGACTATATAACATAAAGGACTTTCAGTCGGACCGCAATACTTTAATTAGACTAAAATCGACATTCATTTGGTTGAACCCAAGAAGGATAATTATACAGCAGAGAAGTGGAATTAAAAGAAATGAATTTTCCCATCGTTTTCCTGCTTCAAATAAGGGATAAGGAGCACTACTTGCAGCATACTTTCAGGTATTCAGGATACTATTAGCCATTACTTAGCGAATGAACGTCCCGGATCGTTGTCCCTTTCAGTCATAGAATATGGAGAACAGTTGACTTCAAATGGAGGTAGAACAATAATAAAAATTTATACCGAAATAGTTTGATTATTTTTTTCAGTTGCTTTAGAATTGCAGCAGTATATAATTTTGTCTGTCCTGACTATATAATATGCTGTATACCTTACGTAAGGAAAATAATCGAATGGTTATTGTAAAATTAATGACCGGAAATGCAGAAAATAACATTTGCAAGACATTAATGATAATGTACCGAAATATAACAATTCCTACTACCCTGATAATAATAAGTTTCAACCAGCATAGAGGTTGAAAATTATAAATTTAATGGACATGGTAAATAAATTTGATTATTGCGTAACTATTACGGCGGTGGAATATTACTATCCTGACATACGTAGCCCGATATAATGTTTATATTATACTATAATATTATCCATAGCCGCATAGCAATGTTTCGCAACACGAACAACGTATCACAAAACATTTAATTATGATAATAAAGATTTCAAATTATTTCCGTTTAAAAGATGCCGCCATTATATAGTTGATATTGGTTGTGACTAAAATATTTTATTTTCGTACCTTATATTTTTATACAATAATTACAAAGTAGAATTTGTAAGATTATATAGGAGGAGCCTACTTCTTATAGGTTTTAAGGCTAACAAAATTTTAACCCAAAATAAGTAAATAACTTTCGATTATGTAATAATAATAATAATACTAATGTGTATTGTTAATTTCTAATTATCCAGAACCATAAATTGGTATTATCCTACGATAAAAAAAATCTTTATAGAAAATGTTTAAAAACCTTAGTGGTTGTATCACAGAGACGAGACCTACACAATTCAAAAATATATTTGATAATTCGATTTCGGTATTTATAAGCATTTTCAATGTAAAATTTTAAATAACAAAATTCAACTATATATTACCTGCGAAAGTAAATAATTATACTAATTTAGTGGTGTGAGGGCATGAACAACAAAGTTCCAATTTTGGATGACACTCCGTGCTTTACGTAGAATATAGATATCTTCAATGAAAATAAATTACATAACCAATATGGTAACATACTACAGTAGTTCGGGATTTTGCGTCAATACGAAATAGTTACCGGTATTACAAAATCCCAAATTATTGTAAAACCTTTTAATAAAGATAAAATGTTAGTATTTAGTAAAGGATTTAGAGATTTTTAAATCAAAAAGCTTTAATCTTTTTCGTATTGCATAATACTGTAATAATACTGCAACAGGAAAGTGACTAAGTGAGTAATATTTTCAGTAGCGGTATTGAACTAGACGGACGAATATTGGATATCTTAAATATGGAGTCAGCTAACGGTAAGGCAAGAGTATTTTTCGGCTATAATAGGTCATATAAATTGTTAACATGAATTTCAAAAATGCTAAGAATATCATTATTATTTTAACTTTTAAAAGTCGAAAAAGTAAACTCCTCATTACTACACTTTTAAAACATTTCGGAATCATATCTTCTAACGATCGACCTGCTCTCTGGTGTTGAATTCATTTTGTTGAACTGTACAGTAGTGCCATCTGCAGTTGTAAATCTGACTTGGTATATTTCCGACTATAGTTCGTCTTTACGACTGCGGCGCAGTTAAGTTGTGGAGACAATCTTGTATGCTGTTTAGTTCGACACTCAGTAATTTGAATTGATAGACGACGTTTATCCAGTTTGACAGGTAGGACTATATTCATTACAAGATCTCTTGTTATCGTTGCTTGTTAATATTCGTAGGTCATTATATTTAAAAGTAATAATAATAATAATTATCCTAAGATTTATTAGGATTCAGTTAATAATTTGATATTATTGCATTTAACCATTTATTATAGGTCTATTATTTAATTTTAAATAATATCATACAGGTAATTGGCTTTCCAGTTTTGTATTTGTGCTGAATGATAATTTTTATATATTGCCGCCTATATTATATTTCATATCACAAAACAAATGAAGATGATTTGATATTATTACCATCTCCAATATTGCATTTTACATATTATTTTAATAGGCCTATTCAGGAATTTTTGGTTTAAATTAGTTATACTGCTGGTAGGTTCACGCTTAGAATATTATTTTATTATAGGCCTATTAGTTTTAGTAGGCAAAAATAATAGTTTTTCATTGCAGCGTATTAATATATATTGTTTGGGGAGGTGGGGATGGGGATAGGGAGGGGGGATACTACCCTGTGATAGTCTTGTGTACCTTGCCTTATCTCTTACAAAAAAAGCTTCATCTTATAAACTAAATAATATTGACAAATTGACTAATATCTTAAGGCATGCATTGTCAAATTAACAAACTCGTAATGATAAATAGAAACAGGCTTTCTGTATCTGACTCTGACGTAATATATTATTCGAAAACAATAGACAGTTTATGGCTATATGGTATTTGTATTGTTTTATTGTAATTAGATATTGTCTGCCAATGAAGAAGATTCCAGGAATCTATTACAGTTTCGTGAAAACAGACATGGAAAAATTAATGACCATATGTGGGAATCCATAAATAAATTTTATAATATTGAATTTATTAGGTCAATGCTAAATATTCAAGAATTGAATATATTAATATGACCATAAAACGTACGGCATTCAATTGTGTTTTACGTATAGCATAAGGTTTTAAATCGTTTATATTTTTATATTATGCTGTCTAGATAATAAAATTATAATTATACTAAAATTATTCATAAAATTGATTTATTCAAATATTATATTAAGTAAGTTTCAAAACAACCTGACGACATTATTTTGTTCATTAAATTATTCACAAAATGACAAACCTGATAATTCATATCATTTTATTTTTACCTTCCTATAGTTTTTACCTTCTACAGTGTACTAGGAAACAAATAGTCGATTTTATTAAGTGAAATGTCTAATAAATTAGGTTATGGTAAATTTGTTGTTTTATTATCACATTTTCGTTAAAACAGTTATAAAATCAGTATTGAAGGACATATCGTCTATTTTTGTTCTGCTCCAAGGATTAAGGAAAATATTCCACAAAAATCAAAGTATGAAAATTAGAAGGCTGATATGTACACAATACAATTACTTGACATGCAATACAATTTCATAAAAAGTAGTTGCTGAACTTGGAACAATGATAATAATATATTTGCATTATTTATTTGAACTGCGATTGTACTCTTGACTTCTGTGATGGATATTAAAGAACCCATCTAATCACCAAACTATAATGGCTATAATACCATTTCTTTCAAGTTATTTTTTAAATTTTACTTTATATGAACTTTTTCAAAATATGCTATTGTTTTAAACGCTTATAACTATAATTTGTTAAAAAAAAAAAGACTGACGTAGCATAGTAGGAAAAGAGTATGAACTCAAATAAGTCACATGCTACAGCCCCGATCGATATTAGCCTTGATAAAACGAAATCATCAATTTTCATTTCAACAAATCGTTAATAAGATAACGTACAAAAGAAGCTGGAAGGAAGAGATCATTGTAATAAAATTTTAAAACTCATCAATCCAATGTATTTCTCCCATTTATAATATATTTCCATTTCCCATTGTGAGATTTATGACAACTTCTACCGATAAATTTGTTTATTATTTTACAACATTATACGATTGTTATCTCATATCGAAGTATGGTTCTTTAGCTTGTATTGTATACGGTTGGACGCCCCGGATGCTTTGAACGAAAGAGAGAAAAAAAATCAAAATTTTTTACGTACAGTATTACTGTATTATAGAAGTTTCGTATCTTCATTATATATATACCTTTTTTAATTTCTCAGACGACTTCTATATTTTTTAATCATTATATCCGTCGACATGGAACGGTTTTTCTACTCTTAGATTTTTAAGACGGAAATAAGATTTCCTCTTTTTTCAGTATTCCGATATTTCGCTCCGAGAATGCAATTTTAGTAGAAATATAGGGTCACAATAAGAGGTGTAGTCTATGATTTTTTTTAATAGATCTTTTGATGAAATTTGCCAGTTTATTCATTTCAATGTAAAACATTAAATTCAAATATCAACTAAATATTATGACAACCAATTTTAACACTTTCGGTGTTCCCCAAAAAATTCAGTGAATCTTATAGCCACAGAGTGTTCCCCTCTTATAGCCACAGACTGCCTATTCTCATCCTCTGTGTTGGTCTAGTTTCTCTAATTTTGCAGTTTCGGGCTTTGGCTTTCCGCATAAATTCATAAATAACTCTTCAAATATCGTACTTCAGCATATTTTCGACTACATGTTATTTACATAGTCCGATTTTAACAAATGGAATGCCAATTGGGTTTATCAGATAGATAAATAACACTCAAAAGAAAAAATCACTTGCTTCAAAGAGGTTGGATTTTCGGAAAATATTTTCGAGATTCTTGTAGGTTCTTTCATTACGCAGCTCCGCATTATAAGTTACCGATACAGATGTTTTAGAAAATAGTTTTATGTCGGAACGAACAATCCAGAAATAGATCCCAATTCACATCATACACGTCCTAGCTATTGAAACATCCTATAGACAATACAGTAGTTTGCATTACTATTTCTTTCTGCAGAAAATCAATTGAAGAGTAGCTGATGCAATGTGTAATTATTATTGATTAATATTTAACAACGCACGTTATTTTCAAGGATGATAAAAAGATTAACTTGCTTTTGTAAAGGAGTATTGATTTGAAATATTATACAATTGCGAATTTGCGATGCATCGCTCAGTGACAAAGTAAAGAAAATAATATATGCAATAATTTTCAGCATTGCCATCTTTTCAACTGCATTATTAAGTTTCCTTTTATTACATTTAATGTGATAAATTTCTACAAACAATATTGTCTAAGGAAAATTCAATATGCTTAGTTTGTTTTTGCTCACATTGTAAATTATAATGAATATACTATTTTCCAATTTGTAAATAAAAATTATTTATAGTATGTGTCAAAATAGGTTAAAATTTTATTGTATCTATTGTTATATTTGTAGTTGAAGGCCTCAGTTCTGCTGTGTGATCCGGTTCTTCAACTTCGTTAGAATACCAAACTCACAAAGTAGCATTTTTTTGTATACATAAATTATATCGTTGTTGGAAGATCTGCATGTTTATTAATATCAGTTTATACTTGTTTTAATCTCTACACTAATATGTTTAGAAGCTTATAAGTTATTTTTGTATGTGTAAATCTAAGAAAAGGGTCATTTAAATAATATTGTAGCTATATAGACAGATTTG